>SNQJ01S0025891.1:38239-79265 GCA_010110895.2 Picea sitchensis
CGAATTTTAATCTAAATCCGTGAAAATCGAATATGGTTTGATTTGTTAAACAACAGCAAAGCTATCATTCGATTCTTTTTTTGATTTATTTTTTTTATAATGTTTATAAACAAGAAATGAAATAACAAACTGTCTAATTGAAAACAGAGATAACAAACAGTAGAATATGTTTAGACTGCAGGAAATTTATGTATTTAACTAATGAAATAAAACTAACAAACTAACCTATAATCACATCCCATATTTGTCCTATGTATAGCATCCAATCTCGCTGTCTGATGAGGCAAACCCGCAACAGATCCTACAAATGTTTCTCGTAAACATGAAGCAGTAATGATTGAATCCGAATGATAGAACATATAAGAGATATAGTAACAAAAATCTTATAATTTCACAAGTGACCACTCTGAGATAAATCCTACTGTGAAAACTTGTGTATAAATGTTCAACGAATGACGAAGATAAATCTCTTAATCTCAAGTTTGAACAGAATAATTATTGTATGTTAAATATGGGACATAAAACATGGATATCATATAAATTTTATCATACCAATCTGCAATAAACCACGATAGCTAAAGCAATCACAATCTAATTACAAATCGAAATAATCATAACTTGAATAAAAACATGATATAGAGAAGCTAAAGCTGTGCAAATATCATATTCTATTCAAGTCTGTAAATCAGAAATCCATAGTTTTTTCCCCAGGAAGAGATGATTTCAAGTTTACAAAATAAGATACTTATATAGGTTCCAGGAACAAAATGTTTCATGTTGATAACATCCAATCTGTTCCAAAAAATGTGGGGGATGCAACCTCCTAGATTTTACTTGATACCAAAAACTAACAGCCTAATCTATTAACTAAAAACATAAAGATAGTATGGCTGAGAGATGCCAACAGTGCTTCAAATCTCCTTAGAAATCATAGGTTCCTGAAAACAAATAAAAATAAAAAGATTTCAAATGTATTTTCAATTATCAAAACAAGTAATTCGAATTTTTCTAACTAGCTACAGAATCTCACGATTTTGTAGCTAGTTATAATTATAACTAGAATCATATTTTATTCAATCAATCAAAACAAACTAAAAAGTAATCTGTGCAAACAAATCGTGTATCCTAAATTGAGAAAGATAGAATCATACTAAACTTTTAAAAGGATCATACCTCAAATTAAGGGATTCAAACAAATCAAGTAATCTTTGAATTTATTATTACTGTCGTTGCTTCCACGTTCTTAAAAATAACAGACCCTGTAGTTTTTTGGCGTTTGTCTTTGGTTTGAGCTATGGATTGGAGTCTGCTATTCTCCTTCGTTAATTAATCCACTTGGTCTTCCAAAGATTTAAGCCGAGACTGTAGTAAAGGCACATCCTTATAATACCTGTCGATCCAGGATCGACATTCATTACAGTGCGGCTGTAGAGACTGTGTATTGGCACTGATAGTATTAACAGCTGGAGAATCATCCATTTGACATGTAGGTTCATCACAGAGTTTGATTCCAGGAAAATCATGATTGTCCTTTAGACACGGTGGTAGGTTGGTAACATAATCATAGGGGCTGTCAAAGCAAAGTCCATATGAATATGGATACTCTTCGGCCAGGAACCTTTCAATTTCTGAATCCAAATCCTCACTTACCACAATTGTGTTTTTTGTGTCAACACAGGGTTTGGGTTTGTTTCGAGCACATCATGAAACCCAACGAGCGGCCTTTTTACTCTTATAATTAACATCAACGTTGCCTTTAAGCTTTTTCCCTGTGGTTTTTTTAACAGTCTTAACACAACTCTTAGGATACGAATTCGATTGAGTGTTGGGTTGAGTAGAATCAGGGTAGGTTGAGGGTTCCAAATTAGAGATAAGATCATAGGGCATGAGTGAAGGAGAAGAGATGGTAGGTTTCACGAGGGTTTCTGTGATGACAGGCTTGTCAACCTGTCCCAACTCACTATTACCAAAACCATTTTGTAATAGAAAAGCATCCCAACAATCATTGTTTAATTGTAACTGATGTATAATGATAATTTTAATTAGACCATGATGGAACAAACTAGAATCAGACTTCTGCCTCTTAAACTGCTTTCCCATCTTGTATAGACTTCTAAGGAGGAAATAAGGCATGTTCAGTGGGAAATCAATAAAGCTCATAAGCAATCGCAGGTGATACAAGAAAACCAACCCAAATATTCCCTCACAGGTAATGAATTGTTTCACAATAGCTAACAGATCATGCCATATAGGTTTTAGAGACGAAACATGCATACCTCGGTCTCAACTGGTAATTTTCCTTGAGGTGAACAACAATGACCAGGGAACCTCTTCAACCTTTCTATTCTTGAACCACTTTTTCCCCACAGCTGGTAAACCGGTAGCTTGGCTTATAAAATCTTCATTTACCTCAAGTTGCACGTCTCCTATTTTTTCTCTAGAACCGTCGAATGTCAACGCGAATTCTTGAGCAACTCTCAGATTGAAACCCTCAAACTTTTCAATAAACACATGCCATCCGTTCCTTTCTAAGTTGTCTCTGGCGTTGTCAAACGATAACAAGGTTTGGATACCATTGGGTTCAACCCTCACCATAGGAGCCATGGCTAACAGTAGGGAATTAACACAGAAATCGAAGGTAGGTTTTGATAAAAAAAACACAGAGCCATAATCCCGAGTTTCCTCAAAGCAATGCAAAGACAGTTCGAAATGGTAGGCAGGAGCATTAATCACCATGCGTGGGAAAGAGGTCGTGAAGCCCGAGGCCATACAGAGTAATAATATCACGTTGTACCTCATATGATACCTTGGGATATGGGTAGTGTAAGGATATAAGCGCCTGTATACCGTAGAGCGCATATATTCATGACTTGAATACAAGGTAAAAGTTTGAAATAAACATTGTGTTAAAAGAATTTTATGAATCAAACCCCATTAATATTAATCGAAAATTGATGAGTGGGAGGTTTTTTTTTACTTATGTAACCAAGGCATGACTAGGACCAAAGAGTTTAAACTAGGAAAACCATCAAGTTCATAGCGAAAGACGACAATTCGACAATAGACCATATGAACAGTTATCCTTTGATAAAAAATTGAAATCAAGTGTGAATTCCAACTGTGAGTTTTCATGCTTACAGTCATGAAAAAAAAAATTGGAAGGAAGGTATGTAAAGAGCGACACATGATAAGTGTCGTTGCTCATGATGAGTAATGAAAATTTAGAGATCCTGTGTAGGCAGCTTATAAACAATAGAAATTACATTATTGTAGCCAACAGGGCCTTACACTAGTCCAATCATGTACCACTTGCTTCCAAAGTGCCTCATTGATAATGAAACCAAAAAGGAGTTAAAATTAAAGAGTAGAAGGGACAAATAAAATAGGAACCTTCCCTATGACCACTACTAGAAAAAGACAAAAGAAGAAAGGGAGTTGAAGAGTTGGGGAGCTAAAGAGTTGTGGAAGTCTCGCCTTTTAGCTAATCACAAAAGTAAACTCATTTAAAACATTGGAGAAGGGGGTTTTAGGAAAAGGAGAGAATGCACAAAAATATTCATGATTTTTTGATCTATAATATTCTAGGGAGTCAAAAGGCCATCATAATTTTCCAATTGATAAGAAATAAAGGAAGACCATAGCTATTAGATGTTGAATATTTTATTTTGATTTTTCTCTATGATAATCTATGTGCTTATGGTGTATTATTGCTATGTAATTTTTTTTTCTTTGAGTTTTCTATGTTAATCTTTGCGTTTATGGTGTATTATTGTTATGTACTTATGGTTCTCTATCTTCTTATTTTAGTTGTAGTGTTACTTAATTATATTACCAAAAATTTAATATCGAGACAACTCTCACAACAACACTAAAAATCGATGTGATTGTTAGTTGTGTTAACAATTACTTGAACATTGAATTTAATTCTTTTGTTGTTCACCATGAAAACTACATTATACAACTTGAATTTCCTTTAATTCAATCATTAGATGGACCTACAACGCAATGCTTGTGATCTATGTAAACCATCAGCCATAGCCCAAAATAACATCATATACCCAATGTAAAATGAAGGGAATACCTCCTACAAAGAACACTTTGCTTTGTGCTGGCATAATAAAAAAAAACATATACCTATGACCATTTACCTTAAGCCCGTGACTATTGGATTTCACTTAGGGAAATCCTCATACAAACTAATTAATATATATTTATTTAATTTTTCATTGTTTGTGTTAACATCCTATGCACTATATAAAATGAAGGGAATACCTCTTACAAAGAACACTTTGTTTTGTGTTCGCATAATAACCAAAACATATAGGTACAACCGTTTGCCTTAATCCCATGACTATTGTCTTTTGTTAATTGGATATGTAAATACAAAAATGAGGAAAAGCACTAGAAAACTTATGGGGCATGGCTTGCCCTTCTCATTATTAAATAGATTTTCTATAATAGATATTTTACTAACAATTCTAGATTTTTGATATGGTAAAAAAATAACAACTCAATAACTATAGAAAAAGACCAAATCAAATAATCACCCAACTAACTAATCTATTCATACTCGGTCAAGAAAATTATTCTAGAATTAGCAGGAGTAATTAACACACTCCAACACTCCCCCTCAATTATGATTGCTAACAACATTAACCATTACTTTTGACAATGCCTCTATAGGCTTACATAATCATGATTTCATGTTGGTATCGGTCTCAACTAGGATTACATCACTTGAAAACTTGTTCTACATCGTTTACTTTTGCATGCTGGTGCAACTTGCCCTATGCTCTACAAGATTTCTCTTTTTTTTGCTCCAAACTTTCTATTTTGTATGCCTTTTTGTCTATGACTTGTGGGACTAACCTGTGGCCGAGAAACTGCAACTCAGGGGCATCTAAGCCGTCAAAATCACCCGAGGATCGCACTCAGCCTAAGCCACACCAACCCTTAACATGGATGGATTTTTTGTCCCCGCAGGTTTCGAACCGGTGACTTTAACATCACGGAGTGCCTTAACAACACACTCCATCACTGACTATCCTACACCTCAGGGACTATTCAACTTCTGCTTTACTCTGGTCTTCTTCTTCAATATTTCCTTATCTTCTTTATTTTCTTCATTTGGTACTTCTTCTGCATTATGACCAAACATATCTATTTACCTATGTAGCAACATTTTCATTTTCTTCCATACTCTCTTCCATTGTTGCAAAAGCTTCAATAACTATGATTAACTAAGTTATTTGTTTTATTCCTTCTTCTACTACAACTTTTCCATATCTTGTTTCATCTTCATCATTCTTGGGATTTGAGAGCCTTTCCTCAAGAAATGCTAATTCTATTCATAATCAAATTGAACATTCATTGGAACTAAATTCACTTGACATTTTGTTGCAAACACAGTTTCATTTTCTTCACCGTGCTCTTTCTCTGTATCTTGTAAAACATCACCTTTTTCTTTTGCAATTTCTTCAACAACTTTATCTGCAACAATTGTAGTCTCAATGTTTATCTCTTCTACAACTTCAAAATCTTCTTTTATTATGACAACAACTTTATCAACAACTGGAACTTTATGTTTCTCAATTTGTCGTTGATAAGTGTTGCTCCCCTGTCACTGTATGTCATTTCAAAATATCCCAAGATTCTTTGGACTTGGTAGTTGTTGCAACCTTTGGAAGAAGGCTCTTCTCACGACATAAAGTGGTTGTAGTAGGCATGTCACCTCCATGTTAAAAAAATATCATGTATTTGAACTTATTAGTAACACCATTAATTTGTTTCCGTTATCACGACAATACACATCTACTAAGAACTACATTTTTTAATGCAGTAAGCGTGTTCAAGCAGTGGCTATTGAACTACATCGATGAGATTCATTAGATACTGGGTTCGAAGATTACTAAGACAACATATTCATGTAACCACAAGAAGAAATATCATAATATTTATTGATTTAATATCAACGAGTAAGTTTGTATATAACATTAAGAAAACATTTCAACCATCCATACATATTCTTGGGTGCGTGGTGCCTAGAAAACAAACTATCGTTCCAAACATTTAACCTTTATAGAAATTAATATGTTTAAGGGATCTAAGCGTGCCATGCTCTAAACATTCTTCCTACTTTCAGAATCCCTGCGTGGCCACAATCACTCACCAGCATGACGTGGTTAAAATTTATAGAAATAAATATATTTACAGAATCTAAGTGTGTCGTGGTCTGAACATTCTTACTGTTTTTAGAATATCTTACGCATTTATGAGCACCATAAATTCACCGATCCGGACACAATCAGTCGGAAACATAACGTGGTTATTGCAGGTATGTCGAATTCACAGTAAAATACCGTCATGGATATAGGATAGGTTATTTTGGAAAATCATGATATTGAAAATGAAATTATGCAATTTTGCAAATTTTGAGGCTTCACAAATTTTTATCATTCATATGGATTTTTTACGGATAGGTTATTTCATTGAATCTGGCAATGTAAATTACTATATTGACAATGAAATGATGTAATTTTACAAATCTTGATCCTGTAAATGAATTTATAAATTCCTATTTTTATTGCAACATATTCGTACTGCAATAGATTCATAAACCTCTTTTTATTGGAACATCTCCATACTACAATTTTAATCATTAAAATTTGTAATTTAACAATTTAAAAAAAAACTTATTCTAAATTATAATTTTTTTTGGCTACAAGTTTAATTTACTTCTTCATGGTTCACTTATTTTAAATGATCAATAATTCAATTATTTCATATAATTAAAGTATATAAAAAATATCCTATAAAACGGTTGATTTGAAACAACTCTACAACAAACATTGAATTGTTTAATGTCTTAGCTCAAAGGAAAGACTCTACAAAACTAAAATATTGATTATATTAGTGAAGCTCGAGGCTATGAAGCTCATCATTAGAGGATGCATTTTAAAGCATTAAGGGTCTTACATTAGTGCAATCTTGTACAATTTGCTTCCAAAGTGCTTCATTTACAATGAAGGCACAAAGGAGTTAAAATTAAAGAGTAGAAGGGAGAAATAAAATAGCAACCTTCCTTATGAGCATTGCTAGAAAAAGACAAAAGAAGAAAGGGACATGAAGAGTTGGGGAGGTAAGGAATTTTGGAAGCCTCTCCTTTTAGCTAATCACAAAAATAAACTCATTTACAACATTGGAGAAGGGGGTTTTAGAAAAAGGAGGGAAGGCCTAATTTTTTTTTTCAAGTTTGTGATTTATAATCTTTTAGAGAGTCAAAACACCATTATAATTTTCCAATTGCTAAGACAAAAAGGCAGAGCATAGCCATTAGGTGTTGAATCTTTTCTTTTGAATTTTCTCTATGATAATCTATGTGTTTATGGTGTACTATTGCTATGTAATTTTTTTTTCTTTGATTTTTCTCTATGTTTTTCTTTGCATTTGTGGTGTATTATTGCTATATAATTGTAGTTCTCTATCTTCTAATTTTAACTCTAGTGTTACTTAATTCTAGTACCTCACAACATTAAAAATTGATGTGATTGTTAGTTGTGTTAACAATTGCTTGAACATTCAATTGAATTATTTTGTTGTTCACCATGAAAACTACATTCTACAACTTGAATTTCATTTAATTTAACCATCAGATGGACCTACAACTCAATGCTTGTGCTCTATATAAACCATCAACTATAGCCCAAAATATCTTCCTATACATGATGTAAAATAAATGGAATACCTCCTAAAAAACACTTTACTTTGTGTTGGCATAATAAAACAAAACATATACCTACAACTATTTTCCATATACCTACAACCATTTTCCTTAAACCCGTGACTATTGGCTTTCACTTAGAAAAATTCTCATACAAACTAATGAATATATATATTTATTTAATGTTTCAATGTTTGTATTAACATCCTATCCCCTATACAAAATGAAGGGAATACCTTCAAGAAACAAGTAAAAAAAAATAACTTGGAAAAACAACTTTATATGTAATGTCTCATTCACCTTATGAATTTAATTAATAATATTAATAAAAGGGTACCATTAATGGTTATTAATGGTGGGCACGTGAAAGAACCCCAAGCTCGTGAGAATTGTTTAGGATTTGGTGTTTATAAACCTTACTTGGCCAACCTCAAATTATATATGGATTCGATACTTAAATTTCTAAAGCTTAAATGGCAAAGCACAAATTATATAATAGAAATGGGTAAAGCACTCATTTAAAAGTAATATTTTTAATTAGAAAATAAATTATTAAAATAAGATATAAATTTATATTTTACATATTAATGCAAATTTTTTTTAACATATTTTTATTATTTTTAAAAATATATTTTACAAATTAAAGTAAATAAAATGTATAATTTTTTTATTTAAATTTAAATTTATAAATAATATTAATAATATATATATATATATATATATATATATATTCAACTAAAATTTTAAATAAAACATTAATTAATAAATTTATATATATATATATATATATAATAAATCAAATTTAAAAATAATATCTCACTCAACCATTCAAATTAACCAGGTTCGAATTTCAAAATGGTCAAGCTCGTCAAATTTAACGGTTTCGTGCACTGTAATGACCGTTTCACCAGTTTTTACTAAGAATATTAATGGTTAGATGAAATTATTCATTGTATTTGATAGACAAATAGGCCCGTGACGGTCAAATTCCAATCCTGAATTAACTTTTTATTATTATTCACTTTTTTGTGCCCGATAGATATTGTTAACCTTTTCGTATTATGTATGTTTAGATCCTCTTGTACTTTGGTCTGCATCCCTCCTATATTTTAATATCAACTCTTCTATTTAGGTCATGTTTAGTCCACAAGACCACTTCCACTCGATTGGTTTAAGAGCATCTAATTTTTTTTTCCTTCTACTGGCTAGTCTTTTTCCTTTATAATTGTTCGTTAAACCACGAACCCACCACTTCATGGCACACAATATACATAGAAACGATAGCCACCTTCATGGCATGAGTCCCTTATTTGTAATGATTCTTCAACTCCTAGGAAAACAAAACCTCCCATTTCAAATTTGATGATTCCAATGAAGTATTAGCCGCTCCTTATGCTATATTTTCTTGGATGTTGTTTAATGTCATTCAAACCACTCACAACGAAGTTCACCGATAATAAGACTATCGATTTCAAGAAGTATTTTAACCACCAAAAGATATATGCAAGATGATTATTATCTAAGTATATGGGAAACTTCACAATTTCTTACAACATATGATATATACATAATCAACAATAATTCTATGCATTTTTTCATTTTATATACTAGCTTATTTATCATAGATGAGAGAGTTGCATATGGGACAGTTTATTAGCAGCTCGAGAGCGACTTTTTCCATATCACACATTTAGTTTGACCTCCAACAAAGGGAACTAGGGCTTACTTTTTAATGGGATGCAACTACCTATTCACTATTAGGGAAATGAATATAATACTTTGTCTTTGCGATCCATGTAATCTTAATGCCATACCTGCTCATAACTCTCTATGACATATAAACATAATACTATAGATGATAGTTTCTCATACAACCAAGGGATGAATAAGCTTATGCTTGATGTTCATAAAATTTTTTATGGTGTTTTTATAGGGTAGATGAATAAGCTTATGCTTGATGTTCATATCATTTTTTATGGTGTTTTTATGGAGTCGTTGAGGAAGTATTTGTTTGAGGGGGGTAGAGAAGGATTGTTTGAGAGTGTGAGAGGAACGAAGAGGGAGACCAAGAGAGAGAGAGAGAGAGTAGAGAAGCATTTTGTCAGGGTAGAGAAGGATTGTTTGAGAGTGAGAGGAACCAAGAGGGAGACCAAGAGAGAGAGAGAGAGAGAGAGAGAGAGAGAGAGAGAGAGAGAGAGAGCGAAGGAGGAGGAGAGAGAAAAGGGGGGGATAGAGGGAAATAAAAAGAGAAAGAAGGAGAAAGGGGGGAGAGGTAGATGTAGGGGAGAGAGAGTGACGAGATCATGGATATTGGGAGGGAGGGGAGAGAGGGAATGTTTGAGAGCAGGAGAGGGAGGGAGAGGAGACAAAGAGGGGGTAGAGAGAGGTGGATAGACATGGCATATGTAGGAGAGAGATAGAGGAGATATAGTGGAGGAGGGAGGGGGGGAGAGGAGGAAGGGGTAGGAGAGGAGTGTGAGAGGAGAGAGAAACAAAGAGGAGGTGGGTAGAGAGAGGTTGAGAACGTGAGAGGAGATAAAGAAGGGGGTAGAGAGAGAGAGAGAGAGAGAGTGAGAAGTAGGGGAAGAGGGAAGGGGGCAGGAAAAGATAATGAGAGAAGGCTAAGAGAGGCGTTTGAGAGTGTGAGAGGGAGATTGAGAAGTTGGGGGGTATAGAGAGGTGAGAGAAATGGTTGGAGAGATAGGAGAAGGGGGGTCAATATATGTAAAAAGAGAAAGGGGTGGGAGTAGGGGAGAGAGAGGAAAGGAAGCAAAGGGGAGAGGGCAGATGCAAGAGAGAGAGAGAGAGAGAGAGAGGGAGAGAGGGGAAGAGATGAATAAAAAGAGAGTTTATGAGAGTGAGGGAGAAAGAGAGAGGGGTAGACAAAGAGAGAGTGAGGAAAGGGTGTAGATAGGAAGGGGGTAGATAAAGGAAAAGTAGAAAACAAGGGGGGGAGAGTGGGAGAGAGAGGAGTGGGGGATATAGTGAGTGGAGAGAGGGAGGAGGGAGAGAGAAAACAAGAGCATAAGATAGTTCAAGAGAGAGAGAGAGAGAGAGAGAGAGAGAGAGAGAGAGAGAGAGAATGGGAGAGAGAAAAAGCAAGAGAGGGGGATGTATATGAGTGTTTGCAGAGTATGAGAAGGAGGCAGAGGGAGACAAAGAGAGGCTATAGAGAGAGAGGGGGGAGAGGGAGGGAAGCTGGAAGCAAAGGTAAAGAGAGAAAGGTGGGGGAGAGTGAGGAGATAGAGGAAGTGGGATACAAAGTGATGGAGGGAGAGGGGTAGATGTATGAGAGAGAGAGAGAGGAGAGATAATGGGAGCAAGGGGAGAGATGGAGGAGGGGGTATAGAGAGAGTGAGATAGAATGTTAGTGTATTTAATTGTCTTATTAAAACATCCAATCCATTTAATTATGAATCTGGGGCTTGTATGGAACTTGTGAATTGTCGTGCACTGTATATGAAGGAACAACCATTCTTTCTATGTGTTGTATTTATAGTATCAATGATTACTTTTTTTAGTCAAAGTATAGACAATTCTCAAGATCTGGAAAGGATCTACACAAATCCACGCTTGAAAGAATTGAATGCACACTTTCATAGAAAAATAAATATCACACTTGCAAGAAACTAAATCACTTGAAAAAGTGGTGGGTTACTCAACTCCTTGCTCTCAACCACCTGCGGGAATTGGTAAATGGTGGATTATTCCAGTCCCATGCTCTCAACCACCTACAAGGATTGGCTAGAAGCACACAACACACAAGGAGATATAATACAAATCACTCCACAAGAAGTGAAATGTCACACTTTCATGAAAGGAAATCACACTTTCTTGAAAATAAATACATAATCTGCATAGTTATCGGGAGTATGAATCAACTGTCTCCCAACTAAACCCAAGCTATGTGCATGATCTAGATTTATGAGTGGAACACAATAAATAATAGATTGATTACAATAAAACATAGATACAGAGAACAAAAACAAATATCCAATGAAATTCTATTGAACAAAGAAAATAAGTTGAAACTGTAAAAATGCAGAACTGAAAACAACTTGCTTGAATGGTGGTAGTTATCTCTGAGAAGAGATCTGTTTGTTATGCGCAGTCGTATTGGAAGAATGATTAAAATGAGGTTCCAAAGGCCTTTCTTACATTACTAATGAATGCCAAAACCCTAACCCTAGGAGATGAAACACCAAAAGTTATGTGGGCCTCGATCGGTAAGTTGGTACCTCAACTTCCCGGGGTCGTAAATTTTTCATATGACCTCCATGTTAGGCATGTGATAGCCTGTTGGAAAGGTATTTTCGATAAATACACATTATGCCATCAAATTCTAACTCTATTTACAGTTTGACCATGGAAATCCGGAAAAAAAAAAGTAGGGCCCCAAAACGTCTCTGGAAGTACAGAAAGATGTAATAACATAAAAAATTCCAATATAAGTCAGTTGGAATAGGTGGGAGACCACCAATATCCACCTGGATGATGTGTAGGGATTGAGGAAAACCTTGAAAGTGTAGAACCCACAATTACAAAGAAATGTCATCATTACAAAGAAAAGTGTTGAACTAAAAACTGTCAAGATGAGCCAGTTGGAATAGGTGGGTGGCCACCAATATCCACCTGGATCAGTCCTTCCCCCTTAGGAAGAAATTGTATTCATTGGATTGAGTTCCCCCATCAGGTGAAGAAATTTCTATTGAATTTGGCCCCGGTTGAGCCACTTTCCTTGATGCAAGAGCTTTTTGATCTAGATTATTTTCGACATGAAATGAGAGCAGAGATATAATAAAGAAATGTACAGATATATTTTTGATATCCAATAATATAACATAAATGTATCAGATATGAAACCATAAACACAAAGATACAATAATACACAATTTTCTATTAATGAGCGAAAATGTACAAAGACTGTAAAATACAGGGTGAAATACTCGCTAGAATGGTGACAACTTATCTATGAGAATAGATGTGTCCGATGCTCACATTCCCAAGAAGATTATTTTATAATGAGGCTCCAAAGGCCTTTTTTATCATAAAGAAAATATAAAACCCTAACCCTGAAAGATGAAAAGCCAACAATTTTGTGGACCCCCTTTTGGGTAGTTTGGTGTATCAACTTCCCAGGGGCGTAACTTTGGAATACAATCTCCATTTGGGGCACATGATAGCTCGTTGGAAAGGTATTGTCGAGGATATTCAGTTTGGGGGTTGAATCAGAGCCTTCAACAATCGTTGAGAAGATTAATCCTGAAAAACCTTCATTTAGGCCCTCAAAATGGTCCCGGAAGTTAAAAACTGCTAAAGATAGTAAATTACCAAAATTGTCAGAAAACTGTTTTTGAGCCAACTAGAAAAGGTGGGTGGCCACCAATATCCACCTGGATCAATCCTCCCTCCTTAGGAAGCAATGGTATCCATTGTGTTTCTTAGGGGAGAGGGAAATTAGTTTGTTGAATATACATCTTGATGAGTTGCTTGCCTTGTTGGAGGAGTTGTGTTGCTTAACTTGTTGAAGGTTGTCACGAACTTGTGCCTCGAAGGGTTGGAAATTTTTAACTAGTCTAGCTGCACAAGATTCCTATGTGCAGAAGGAATCTTTACACTTTGCTGCAATCTTGTCAACCTGCTTCAGTTCGATAGAAGGTGCTTGGGTCAAGGCTGTAGTGCTTGCAGTATCCTTATGTTCACCTTTTGAATAGATTGTGAAGAAGATTAATTTTGTAGTATGAGATACTACCTTGCAACATTGTTTAGGTGGGAAAATAGTTGGAAATACCTTTTGTATCCTGTAGAGATGATCCCCACGAGTAACAATGATACTACGGGGTCAAGACTCATAGATAGCATGGCACTTCCACATATATGGTTGGCCCAAGAGAACATCACAGACATCAAGTGGAGTAACATCAAATAATACCTCATCCTTGAAGGGATGGATGTCATATGAAAATAGACACTGCTAGCTGACCTGAAGATCTCGTCCCTGGCGAAGCCACCCAATGTTGTATGATTGTGGGTGTGGTGTTGTCGACAACCCCAATTGTTTGATGACCTCTGTTGAAATGATGTTCTTATGGACTCTTATAGAAACAATTAAATGTAGTGGGGTCCCCTTCACCCACATCTACGAATGAAAAAGAGCTCCCCCTCTTCAAGATCTGTGGGTTCTTCTGGTTGAATTGTTGCAGTCACAAAAATAACAGTGGGGTTTGCATCGATGATCTGTCTTCTATCAATATTTTATGAATCAGATTCTGAATCAGGGTTCAACTCCTTGTCTTTGATCTCGACCACCAATGAAGTTTTTGAGCGACATTCATCGGTGTTGTTCTAGGGGATTTTGTGGAAATCAGACCATTTTCTAGTGTCCTTCATCTTTTCATGACCATTCTTTTTATATGTCTTGGACTGGTTTTCAAAAGACTATTTGTTAGGGACATATTTATCATACTTTGGTTGTTGCGGATTTGTAGGCCTGAACTCTAGATTTCCTTGACAACCCGAAAAGTATGGATCCTCTACTGGCAAGTTCCCTTGACCTGTGTGTCCACTATATGATCAGTGGATACTGTTCCATGCATTCAAGGTTGAGATCTATTGGTTTCAATTGTTCTTTGATGTCTGAGGTGTCAAATAATGGTGGAAGTTATGGCCGAAGCAGGTCCACATTGAACACTGGGTGCAAGCCAAGGAAGGGTGGAGTGTTGAGCTCAAAATCATTGTCACCCATAGCCTTGGTGATAGTGTAAGGCCCATAGTGAAGTGGATAGAGATTCCGATGGGGCCCTGCAAGGTTCTCTTTCTATAAAAGTAACCAGACCTTGTCTCCTGCCTTAAACTTATGTGGTACCCGGTGTTGATAATGGCGTTGCTTGTACTTATCATTGGCTTTCTAAAAAATCACATGGATCTGTTGGCGGATGTGTTGAATCCGCTCAATGAATCTAGTGGATTTGATGGCTTCATAATTAACATGGTAATATTCCTCCTGTGTTGTTGCAAGAAGTAGTGCAACATCAATGGAACCCAAGGGTTGGAATCCAAGCCCCACCTAAAATGGGCTATGGCTAGTGGAGCTATGGAGAGCCCTATTGTAGTTCTGTTGAACATAAGGAAGACTCTCATCCCATGTAAACAAATGCTTAGAGTTATACATGCACAGGATGTGCACAATCATCCAATTGACGAACTCTATTTTTCCATTGTTTTGGGGATGGAAGGCATTGAATATAGTGAGATTGGTTTCCAACAATGACTAGAGACTCGACCAAAATGTGTTGAGGAACCTGTTGTCCCGATATGAGATGATGGTATGTGGTATCAAAAAATGGACCCACACCTGTTCGAAGAAGATCTTGGTAGTATATGTCATTGTGATGCTCTTCTTATAGGTTGTGAGAATGGCCATCTTCGAAAACTGATAAACCACCACAAATAGACAATCATTCCCTTGCTTGGTGGATGGAAGGTTAGATATGTAATCCATCGAGATGGATTCCCAATGTCTCTCAGGAGTAGGAAGAGGGGTGTATAAGCCTTGCTTCTTGATGGTTGGGTTGGAAATGGCATAGGGAGTGAAAGATATGCTATACTTGCTAATGTCTCGTCGAATTTTTGGTCAATAAAAATGTTTATGTAGAAAAGCCACAGTTTTCTCCACGGCAAAATGTCCTGCCATCCTACTGTAGTGAGCCTCCTAAATCAACTTTGCACACTCGCTTGTGGGAACACATAGGTAGACCATATGGCATAATAGTCCATATTGAATGTGAAAATTGGTGACATGCTCACCTCTACCCAAGAGATGATAGGTGGTGGCAAAGTTAGAGTCATGTTGATAAAGTTGGGGCCACTGAGATGCCTCATGCCCACAATAATGGCACACAGTGGTGAGTGCAACAATGGGAGGTTGAATGAGGAATTCAGTGACATTATTTTTTCTCCCTATATTATACTTGATGTTGAGATGGAACTGTTGCAGGTATGTGGACCCAATTTGATGGCAGTTAGTCTGCAACTTCCCCTATGTCTGTATGAACTGTAGAGGTTTTTGATCAATGTGGATGATTGACTCCTTTCCCAGAATGTAATGTTTCCATTGAAATAAGGCTTGCACAATGGAATACATTTCCTTTTCATAGGTGAGGTATTTCTGGATGGTATCTAAGAGTGTCTCACTATGGTATGCTACTGTATGAACGTGCTGAGTGAGAAATGTGCCTACAACATAGTCGAAGGCATAAGTCTCAATATCAAATTGTTGTTGCAGATCAGGAAAGGAGAGAATTGGAGTTGAGCACAAGAGATGCTTCATATCATCAAATGCTCGTTGCTGTGATTTCCACCATGCGAACATTTCCTTTCCACCACCCTTGGTCACTTGGTTGAGGGCCCATGCAATATGGGAGAATCCGAACACGAACCTTCAGTAGAAATTGGAAAGTCCCAAGAAGCTCTGAAGCTTGGTTAGGGTGGTCAGGGATGGCTAGTCATAGATGAATTAGATATTAGTTGGATCCACATGTACCCCATGTTCATCAACAATGTATCCCAAGTATTGGACCATGTTCATGACAAAGGAGCATTTTTCCAAGTTGGCATATAGCTTGTGCTATTGCATAGTGCTCAAAACTTGATGAATATGTTGCATGTTCTCCTCTCAAGTTCTATTGATGATGAGGATGCCATCCAGATATACCACCACAAAAGAGTTGGTGAAGGGTCTAAATAAATCATCCATCAACCTGATGAAAGTGGTTGGTGCATTTGTTAAGCCAAAGGGCATGACCAACCATTCGAAGATACCTTCTTTAGATTTGAAAGTTGTCTTCCATACATCGGTATTTTCGATGGGAACCTAGAGGTAGCCAAACTTTAGGTCAATCGTGATGAATAACCTTTCCCCCTTGAGTTGGTCAAGAAGGTCATCAATTCATGGAATTGGGTACTAGTTCCTAACTATTCTTTTGTTTAATGCTCCGTAATCAATGCAGAGTTACCAGGTCCCGTCTTTCTTCTGCACTAGTATAATCAAGCTTCCACAAGGGGATGATATGGGTTGTATGTTCCCCTTTTGAATAAACTCTTGGATTTTGCGCTTTATTTAGTCATTTTCCATCAGCGAGCCATGATACACTGGTCCATTAGGTATAGGTGCACTGGGGGTTAGATCAATTGGATGATTGACTTGGAAATGCTTCGGTACCTCGATGGGTGAGGAGAAGATGTCTTTGACCTCTTCCATGATCCCATCCACTTGCTTCTACTACAAAGAGAGGATCTATGTATAGGTCACAAATGTGGCAATGACCTTTTTCTCACTGTGATCACGTATCACAAAGAAGAAGAACTTACCGGTCTGTGAAATGACCTTACTGCATTGCTTAACATAGATTAAAGAAATAGCGGTAGGTGGTGCTACCTCTGGTATCATATACAATTGTCTACCCAGAGTAATAATAACACTGCGGGGTCTAGACTCATACACAACATGTCACTTCCAAAAATATGGTTAGCCTAAAATAACATCAAAAACTTCAAGGGGATCAATATCACACAATACCTTGTCTTTGAACGGCTTGATGTTGTAGGGAAGATGACACTATTGGCTGACCCAGAGATCTATTCCTTTGAGAATTGACGTAGACCTATCGGCCCTCCGACCGAGATCTGCTCACAGGATCGTTATTTATCCCCTTTGAGCTAGATAAACTCTTTTGATTCCTCCTTGGAATCTCAATTTCAATTGATCCACATGTCCTTTTTGTAGCTCGCAATCTCGCGAGTTCGCGAGTCGTCGCGCCCGACTCTTCCTCTCCAATCTTGCAATACCCGAGATCGCGAAATGGGTATAGATCTTCTTTTTTCAGTGCCCTCCGCACGTGTTCATTGGCTAGGCTTCATGCAAGCTCCTCTTTGCCACTAAGCACTTCATGAGTTCAAAGGTTGAACTCTTGTGCTCTTGTTTCACGAATCCCCGAGACGCGAAAAGTCAGCGACGTGTTGACTCCTTCCAATATGTGATGTATGTCCACCGGTCTAATTCCCGGGCCCACCATGTGGTTTTGCCACATGTCTCTTATTCCCAACTTCGACACTTTGTGACTTCGCTTCTCGAAGCATTACCTCCATTGTATCCCGACACCCGAAATGCCGAGATCCCGAACTCCTCACTACCTCTTATCGAAACTCGCAACTTCAGGACTTTCGGGATAGAAGTCTCGACTTCCTATCCATCGATATGCCGAAACGTTGAAATTCTGACACGTCGTCAACATGGATCCCACGATGGAACTTCCCTCCTTTTTGTAGTTTTCGGACTTCGCGACTTCGCGAATCCTAATGCTATTGTCTCGGTTCTCTGAATCACGAAACCCCAAAATGGTCAACAAAGGTTTGACCTCCATGTTGATAAGTATGCCACCTATCCATTATGTGCTGTCAGGTTCTTCTATACCTTCAAACCTCTGAATGCGCGATAGGTGTGGTGAGACTCTGATCCAATAGTCCTCACTTGACCTGGATCCTACGGCTGTCCTCGCTCCTCGTGATTTCACCACTCGCAACTTGGAGCACTCAATATTTGGACTCTCACCTTGTGAACCTACGACTTCGCGAGATCCCTTGATCTCTACCACCTGTCCTTCCCCAATGGATGACTTAGATTCTTTCATGACTTCACCACTCGTGAAGTCGAGGAACTTCCCTCTCTGACCTCCGATGTCTGAATCCCCGATAGAGAGGATCTTGTGACACGTGTCCTTCCAATCGGATAGCTTAGATTCTTTCGTGATTTCGTGACTTCACCTCTCAGAACCTCGTGAACCTTGATACAAAGATTTTAAACCGTAACCCCCTTTCTCCTCTACATTATCCGATGGCTCTCATAACTTCGCGAATTCTCCATGGAAAATTCCGACCATCAAATTCCTCGACGATTTCTGCGAAATGAACACGGTATTTCCTTTCAGAACTTGTCCTCTTGCAAAACAAATTTGCTATGCCTCCTTTCAATGCTTCAAAGCACTAGCCCTCTTGATATTTTCTTTGACATATTCGAGGATCCTATCCCTCCTGAGCTTTATTGAAAAATCCTCAAGTCCTTTGGGGAAAATTCCTGCACACACTCCTTGTGGCAATTCTTCAAATACTTCCTAGTATTTGAACCTCTTCAACTCTGCACACTCCCTGCGACACCAGTCCTTTCAAAAACTCCCTTAGGTTGCAAAATCTAAGACTCTTCTCAGCCAGCACACACTTTGCATGGCTCCTGTGCTTAACTTTCACTTCTGCGAGAATCAAAACATTGTTATCCCTCTTGAGCTTGCAAAGATGAACTTTGATTTCTATCAACGCACACCTTGCGGACAATTTCAGTGCACTCTTTGCAGGAAATCTCTTACTCAGGCAGAGAAACAATTGAAACTCATTCCTTACTCTCCCTTTCTTCAGATTTCATACATTCAATATGAAATCATACATTCACGCATCAAAGTAAATGCATAACAGAGAGTAACAAGCATATATCAATCAGCATGTACAAACATAGAAAGCAATTGAACACCATGAGTCTGAACTAAAGATCTTTGTATGAATCTAGAACTTTTGTACATGGGTTTTTCTACACAGCTCTCCACTTCTACTCTCCTTTGCTCTCTTCTCATAATAATCTTACAAATATACAATGAGGGTGTCTATATCCCATTTCCCTCCTTTCTCTAAACTGTCTAATCTAGAATTCAAAGCTACCTACCTACATTCATTAACATAAATGCCTCTTAATCCTTCAGACGAGAGCGGGATGCTCAAGGTTTGATTACAATCAAGAAGTACACCCTTTCTTAACTTCTTCATTTAAGTTTGGCGCATCCAACTTCAAAACATTTCAAACAATTTATCATGTGCCAAAATGCATTGGCATTGTCCAATGCTTGCTTGATGTTGGCAATGCTCCTGCATCATACTCCCTCACTTGAAAATTTTCATGGGCTCCTGTTGATGAGCTCTCGCATGGTCTGTCCATGCTTTTGAATCTTTGTTCATTCTCCCAGCTGGCATCTTCAACTGGATGTCCCTTCCACTTGACCAAGTATTCAAAATATTCCCTTCTTCTAGTCCTTTTGCGAACTCTTTTGTCCAGTATGCTTTCCATTTGTGGCTTCTCTGCAACTGGCATTTGTTTAGTCCATTGAACCTCTGGTTGTTCACTACCTACTTCTGCTTCCTTAGCTTTGTATGGGTACAAATCTGAGACATTGAATATTGGAGAAATTTCGATCCCATCGAGTAATTCAACCTCATAACCATTTGCCCCAAATTTCTTCAAGACCTTACATGGTCTGATCTTCTTCATCTTCAGTTTGTTATATGTCCCCTTCAGGAACCTTTCCTTTCTCAGATGTGCCAGAATCGAATCACCAACCTCAAATTGAAGTTGTCTTCTGTGTTGATCTGCTTTGCGCTTATACTCTTGGCTTGAGTTGTGCAATCGCTCATTCACCTGGCTGTGAAGTTCCTTCATTGCTTTGGCAAAATCTTCTACACTAGCACTTCTTATCTCATCCTGTTCTGAATCCCTTAGTTCAGATACTCCTCTTGGTTGTGTCCCATAAACAACTTGGAATGGACTCTGCCCTGTGCTTCTGTTGATTGAATCATTATAAGCAAATTCCGCATGTGGCAGAATATTGTCCCACGGACTATGGTGTTCTGTCACCAAGCTCCTCAACAATTCTCCCAAACTTCTGTTCACAACTTCTGTCTATCCATCCGTCTGAGGATGATAAGATGAACTGAACAACAAGTTTGTTCCCAGCTTTTTCCATAAGGTTCTCTAGAAGTGTCCCATGAAATTGGTGTCTCGATCCGAAACTATGCTCCTTGGTAAGACATGAAGTCGAATGACTTCTTTGAAAAACAGATTCGCAATGTGAGTTGCGTCACTGGTTTTCTGACACGGTATGAAATGTGACATCTTAGAAAATCTATCCACCACCATAAATATCGAGTCAAACCCTCTTTGTTTTCTCGGCGGCCCCAATATGAATTCCATGCTTACTGCATCCCATGGCCTCTCTGGTATTGGTAACGGTTGATATAAGCCTGCATTATGCCTCTTCCCTTTTGAATGCTGACAAATTCTGCATCTGTCCACGAATCTTTTGACATCTTCTCTCCTTCCTGGCCAAAAATATGACTCATTTAACTTTGAGAACGTCTTGTCATGACCAAAATGCCTGGCCAATCCTCCACTATGTTTCTCCTTCAACAGATTCTCCCTCATGGAGCATTTTGGAATACAAAGTTAATTACCCTTAAACAGTAATCCTTCCTGGATCATGTATTCTGTCCATTGACTACTGTCTCTGAGAATTGGATTCTCGGCTGCTTCATATGCCTCCTTAAAATCTAGATCATCTCTGTACATGTCCCTAAGATCATCAAAACCCAGTGTTTTGACTCTGAACTCTTGCAATAGCAAACATTTCCTGCTCAAAGCATCAACAACTTTGTTAGCAGTTCCAGAAATATGCTTAGTTACAAAAGTAAAGTTCTGTATGTATTCAACCCATTTAACATGTCTTTGATTCAACTTCTCCTGTTGAGTCACAAATTGCAAAGCATGATTGTCACTGTATAAAACAAACTCCTTAGGGATTAAGTAATGCCTCCATTTCTTCAATTCTTGGATAATAGCATAGAACTCCTTGTCATACGTGGAGTATTTAACTTTCGCTTCATTTAGCTTCTCGCTAAAGTATGCTATTGGCCTGTCTTCTTGGCTCAAGACTGCCCCTATTGCAAATCCACTTTCATCACATTTTACTTGAAATGTCTTTTTAAAATCCGGCAACACCAAAATTGGTTGTTCCATGATTTTCTTCTTCAACAAATTGAATCTTTTCTCAGCCTCTTATGTCCAGTGAAAAGACTTTTGTCTCTTGTTCACTGTGTCAATCATCAATGCACTAATTCCACTGAAATTCCTGATGAACTTTTGGTAGAAACTAGCCAATCCGTGGAAACTTCTCACCTCAAATATACTCTTCGGTGATGGCCAATTCTTAATTACCTCCATCTTATCTGGATCCATCCTCAACTTATCTGCAGAAATAAAAAAACCCAAATAAATGAGCTCTGTCTTCATGAACGAGGATTTCTTCATGTTTATCAGCAACTTCTCTTGTTGTAACCTCTTCATGACTGTAGCCAAATGTTTCAGATGCTCTGCCTCTGTTTTACTGAAAATCAGTATGTCATCAAGATACACAATGACAAATTTTCTGATGAAATCCTTCAGGACTTCATTCATCAACCTCATGAAGGTACTTGGCGCATTCGTTAAGCTAAATGGCATAACAAGACATTCATACAAACCTTTGTTAGTCTTGAATGTTGTCTTCCATTCATCACCTTCTCTCATACGAATCTGGTGATATCTACTTTTCAAATCAATCTTCAATTTTTTTTTATCTCCACTCAAGGAATCCATGAAATCATCCATCCTTGGCAATGGAAATTTGTACCTGATGGTTATCTTGTTGATCTCTCTCGTGTCAGTACACATCCTCCAACCTCCGTCTTTCTTCAGACTGAGCACTGTCGGAACAGCACATGGACTCAAGCTTTCTCTCAACAACCCCTTGTCCATTAAATCCTGAACCTATCTTTTGACTTCTTCATTCTCCTATGGCATCAATCTGTACGCTGCTTTGTTTGGTAAACTAGCTCCAGGTATGAGATCAATATGATGACTCACACTTCTAATCGGTGGCAATGAACGAGGTAGTTCGTCCACTACTATGTCAGCAAACTCTTCCAACAGTTTCTGAACCTCTTCTGGTAAATCATCTACCCTTGTACTAGTTAAAACAATTTTAGGCTTCTTGACCACAATGAATTGTGGTTCCTCCTTCTTCTTAACCTCTGTAAGAAGTTCCTTCCCACTCATGAGAAGTACAATGTTACTTACTTCAGGTTTCACCTTTTTGTCCTTAATCGGCAACAACATGTGAGTTCTCCCATTCTTCTCTAGGGTGTATGTGTTCTTCCTCCCATCATGAATCACATTCCTGTCATATTTCCATAGTCTACCTAGCAATAGATGACAAACATCCATGGGAATAACATCACAGAGTATTTCATCTTTATACCCTCCTATTTTAAATTCAACTAAACATTGTTTAGTGACATTTACCTGATGTCCTTTTTGTAGCCACAAAACACTATATGGGCTTGGATGTTCAATCGTCTCCAGCTCCATCTTTTCTACCATCTTTGTAGAAACGAGGTTATCTGTGCTACCACTGTCCACAATGACCTTGCACACCCTGTCCTTGGTTTTGCAAGCAGTCCAAAAAATACTATTCCTTTGGACCGAACTCTCCACCTCCTTGTCTGGTGTTAAGAGAACTTTTTGCATCATCAACGATCTTCCACCTTCAGCATCTTATACCTCAACATTCTGCCTTTGTGCTTCAGCGATGTGAGTTTCACCACCCTCTTTCTTTTTGTCTGGACACTCATAAGACTTGTGTCCAACCTTTCCACATGTGAAGCATTTCACCACTTCACCTCTTCCTCTTCCTCTAGCTTTGGTACGAGGAAAAATGTTTCCATCAACATACTGACCTCTCTGTTTGGTATGCTACCCTCTCTGTGATCTTCCACCTCTCTCATTTTGAGTTTGAGGTTTCTTCCACTCTTCCTTGGGTTTCTGATTTCTATCTTGGGCAACTGATTTTACTCTGGCTTGACTTTTGCCTTGGCCTCTTTGACCTTGTTTTCGGCTCAGCTTCTCTTCAGCTTTTAGAGCCATCTGATAAGCATCTTCCACCATTCGGATGGTCATCATGCTCATCTCATCCTAAATGTCCTATCTTAGACAATTCATATATCTAGCAACCTTTTCATCATCACTTTCACGATGACCTGCCTTGATGTTCAACCTGTAGAATTCTTTAGTGTACTCCTTCATTGTCATAAGCTTCTGTCTCAAATTCTGCATTCTTCGAAACAGAGTATTCTGGTAATCCCTAGGAATTAATTTTTCCTTCATCTTCGCAATCATCCTATCCCAACTCTTGATCTTATGCTTGCCTTTGTAGCATCTATTAGCTTGTAGCTCATCCCACCACAATGTTGCATGTCCTTTCAATCTTGTGACAGCATGTTTGACCTTTTTGTATTCCTCGACATCTTCATAGTCAAAATATGTGTCCAGAGCTCTAATCTAGTCTAGAATCTCTTCAGCATCCAGGCTTCCTTCATATACTGGAATATCCATTTTTGCCTTAGCACCCATTCTTGAAACAACCCTAATCATGCGTTCATTTGCTGCATCTTCTGCTGTGACTTCTTCTCCTTCATGTCCAGCTTCATTTTCACTTTCGGAATCACTAACATCTCCAACACCAAATATGTGCCTTTGTGTTGTCTCCATGTCCTCGAGTCTGGCGTGTATGTCACGCATATCTCTCTCCATGGCTAGATTTGGCACCTGCCTACCCCTTCCTCTTGGCATTTCCCTATCCTCTGGCAGATCGGGTGTTTTTCTGTCTCTTCTTCTAGGCAACATGAATAAGATTTTCTATCTCGCTTTCCCTGTCTGAAGTATACAAACAGAGTCAAGCTCTAATACCACACTGACATAGACCTATCGACCCTCGGATCGAGATCTGCTCACAGAATTGTTCTTTATCCCCTTTGAGCCAGATCGACTCTTTCAATTCCTCACTGGAATCTCAATTTCAATCAATCCACAGGTCCCTTTCACAGCTCACAATATCGTGAGTTCGCGAGTCATGGCTCCCGACTCTTCCTCTCCAATCTCGTGATACCTGAGATTGCGAAATAGGTATAGCTCTTCTTTCGTCAGCGCCCTCTGCGCATGACCATTGGGTAGGCTTCATGCAAGCTCCTCTTCATCACTCAACACTTCGTGAGTTCAAAGGTTGAACTCTTATGCTCTTGTCTCGTGAATCCCCGAGACGCGAGAAGTCAGCGAGGTGTTGACTCCTTCCAATATGTGATGTGTGTCCTCGGTCTAATTCCCAGGCCAACCATGTGGTTCTACCACGTGTCTCTTATGCCCAACTTTGACACTTCACGACTTCGCTTTCCAAATCATTACCTCCATTGTATCCCGACACCCGAAATGTCAAGATCCCGAACTCCTCGCTACCTCTTATCGCAACTCGTGATTTCGGGACTTTCGGGACAGAAGTCTTGACTTCCTATCCATTGATATTCCGAAATGCCAAAATTTTGACACATCATTAATGCGGGTCCCACGATGGAACTTCCCACATTTTTGGAGTTTTCAGACTTTGCAACTTTGTGAGTCCTAATGCTATGCTCTCAGTTCTCCGATGCATGAAACCCTAAAATGATCAACAAAGGTTTGACCTCCATGTCGATAAGTATGCCACCTTTCCACTATGTGCTGTCAGGTTCTTCTACACCTTCAAACCTTTGAATGCACGATAGGCACGGTGAGACTCTAATCCAACGATCCTCACTTTACCTGGATCCTGCAGCTGTCCTCGCTCCTCACGATTTCGCCACTCGCGACTTGGAGAACTTAATCTTTGGACTCTCACCTTGCGAACCTCTGAGTTTGTGAGATCCCTTGATCTCTTCCACCTGTTTTTCCCCAATGGATGGCTTAGATTCTTTCATGACTTCACCACTCGTGAATTCGAGGAACTTTCCTCTTTGACCTCCAATGTCTGAATCCCTGATAGAGAGGATCTTGTGACACGTTTCCTTCCAATCGGACAACTCAGATTCTTTCACAATTTTGCGACTTCGCCTTTCGCAACCTCATGAATCTTGATACAAAGATTTTAAACCATAACTCCCTTTCTCCTCTACACAATCTGATGACTCTCGGAACTTCGTGAATTCTCCATGGAGAATTTCGACCGTCAAATTCCTCCTTGACGCTTTCTGCGAATTGAACACGGAATTTCCTTTCCAAACTTGTCCTCCTGCAAAACAACTTCACTACGCCTCCTTTCAACACTTTAGAGAACTATCCCTCTTGATCTTTTCTTTGAGATCTTCGAAGATCCTATCCCTCCTGAGCTTGATTGAAAAATCCTCAAGTCCTTTGGGGAAAATTCCTGCACGCACTCCTTGTGGAAATTCTTCAAATACTTCCCAATATTTGAACCTCTTCGACTCTACACACTCCCTGCGACACCAGTCCTTTCAAAAACTCCCTAAGGTTGCAAACTATAATACTCTTCTCAGCCAGTGCACACTTTGCATGGATCCTATGCTTAACTTTCACTTCTGTGAGAATGAGAACAATGTTATCCCTTCTAAGCTTGAAGAGACAAACTTTGATTTCTGTCAACGCACACCTTGTGGACAATTTCACTGCACTCCTTGCAAGAAAGATCTTACTCAGACAAAGAAACAATTGAAACTCATTCCTTACTCTCCCTTTCTTCAGATTTTAGACATTCAACATGAAATCATACATTCACGCATCAATGTAAATGCATAACAGAGAGTAACAAGCATATATCAATCAGCATGTACAAACACAAAAAGCAATTGAACACCATGAGTCTGAACTAAAGATCTTTGTATTAATCCAGAACTTATGTACATGGGTTTTTCTATACAGCTCTCCGCTTCTGCTCTCCTATGCTCTCTTCTCATAATAATCTTACAACTATACAATGAGGGTGTCTATATCCCATTTCCCTCCTCGCTCTAAACTGTCTAATCTGAAATTCAAAGCTACCTACCTACATTCATTAACATAAATGCCTCTTAATCCTTCATATGAGAGCGGGACTCTCAAGGTCTGATTACAATCAAGAAGTACATCCTTTCTTAACTTCTTCATTTAATTTTGGCGCATCCAACTTCAAAACATTTCAAACAATTTATCATGTGACAAAATGCGTTGGAGTTGTCCCACGCTCGCTTGATGTTGGCGATGCTCCTGCATCAAGAATCCAATTGATGGTGTAGGGATGCAGGTGTGTTTTCATCTGCAGGTCTAGCTTCTTTATGACCTCTTCTGAGATCAGGTTATTCTAACTACCTTTATCGACAATGAAATGAAGTGTTTCTCCCTTTACCCATATTTGTGAATGAAAGAGGAATTCCCCTTCCTCTAGTTCTTCTGGTTCTCTTCGATGGAATTTGGTGCCAGAGACAGTGGAAATGGGTTTGACATCGATAATCCACTTCCCTCTGTATGGATTTGATTAAGAGTCAGAATATTCCTTTGAATTAGAAGCTTTCAACTCAGCCACCAATGACTGCTTAGAGCAACATTATTCGGTGTTGTGCAAATGGATTTTATGGTATTCACACCACTTTCCTGTGTTCTTCTTCTTCCAGCCTGGACTAGATGTCCTGAGAGTGGCCATCTTTTCTTGGTCCCTTGTTTTGTGTGTTGGGGCCACCTTTTCCCTTCTT
This sequence comes from Picea sitchensis, assembly GCA_010110895.2. NCBI lineage: Eukaryota > Viridiplantae > Streptophyta > Pinopsida > Pinales > Pinaceae > Picea > Picea sitchensis. The sequence goes on from SNQJ01S0025891.1 coordinate 65,418, forward strand.
CGTCTGTGAGGAGTTTGCAGATCCAAACCCTTGCCTCTTCTTCTTAAATTTCTGCTTGATATTGACAACATATCTATAATTTGTACCTAATGACGTGACATACAAAAAATCCATTTTTGTTTGAATATATATATCACTACTACATATTGAAAATTTTGTGACAACTAATTGCGACAAAAGTACCCTTTCGTCGCAAAATTTAAGATAAAGAGTTGAGTTTTTCAATTTTTTTATAAATCCAACTCGCATTCGTTGCTCTTGACATGAAACCAACTGTATGTCTCAAGAGAAATGAACATGAATATAGTGGACTCCCGTCACTCTTGCGACAACTTTTGGTTATCTTCTTAAGAGCGATGATCCAATGATGATCGTTACACTATTCAAACAATCACCCAACTATTTGACAAAGTCATCATTGGCTTTGTCAACGTTCTTCACAAGAGAGATGATCCAATGATGACCGTTACACTATTCAAATAGTCACCCAATTATTTGACAAATTCAACATTGACTTGGTCAACGTTCATCACTCTTGCGATGAAAAAATATATATAAATATTTTTCAAAATAGAGATGTTGAGACAATATTTCTATAACAATGACGATTCAGAAATGATATTTTTGTGCGAAAGAATGTCGCAAAATATTAGAGGTGGGAAAAAAATTAAAGAGGGTGAAAAGCATGATGGAAGATGTTATTTTCCTGGAAAAAAATGTTGCACTACACATCGTGTAATAATTTTAATAGAAACAACTAAAAAACATTATAGGAAATATGTGCACATTGATGGGGGATCGAATGGATATCGTCCAGTGGTAATTAGCTATTTATTCATTATCTATTTTTATATTGTCAATTATATATATATATATTGATATTGTTTGAATATTTGTTATACACACTAATTTTGCATGATTGTCTATAATTATAAAGGTAAAGTTGCCCCCTAACTTTCTGCAGAATATTGCACCAAGTAGTAGTATAAATGATGTTGTATAAGCTGAGGAACATGATGAAAATGAGGATCTCATAAAAGAAGATGATGAGACAAATCAAGTTAATGATCCCATATATGAAGATGATGGGACAAATCAAATGATCCAAGATTTGTTTTCTCATCCAGATGAGGATGGGGACAGTGATGGTATTTATGATGAACCTCTATTAGAAAAAGAAAATAAACGACTTTATGAAGGATCAAGAGAAAATATTCTCTCAACTACATTGCTGCTGGTGAACTTAAATGTTATGGATCATTTGTTGAACACTTGTATGACACATATAATAAGGTATGCAATATGTTTCATCTCATATACATAAATGCTGACTTTTTTATATTTTTTTAGTGTTAATTAATGTGTAAAATGAGAATGGAATTTTTATGATTAATATTCTTTACATTAACTAGTTATTTTTTATGTTGTAGATTGTTAGGTGAATTTTTGTTACCATTGTCAAATATTTTACCTCACACATATCGTGATTTGCATGCCATTATGGAAGACTTTGGAATGAATTATCAAACTATAGATGCATGTCTTAATGATCATATTATATATTATGGACAACATGCTTCAAAAACAAAATGCCTACAATGTCTTATTAGTAGATATTGAACCAATCAAGTAACAAAAAGGGTTCCTTGAAAGGTTCTTCATCATATTCCCATAATTCCACGTTTACAATGATTGTTCATGTGTGAAAGCATAACACATTTCATGGATTACCATGCATGTAGCACAAGTGGATATGGTTTTCTTTGAATTCATGTTGATGTTTATGCATTTAGGGAAATTGAGGAAAAATGGGCAGATTTCAAAGATGAACCTCATAATGTTAGGATTTCATTGGTAGCTGACGATGTTAATCCATTCAGAGAGCTTAGGTCTATTTACTCAGTGTGGCCTATTTTTGTTATCAATAATAAGATTCCTCCTTGGATGTCAATAAAGAGAGAGCACATAATGTTGACAATGATTGTTCCTGGTATTTGTTTACATTAATTTTTTGAATGTAAAATTTTCATTTGTTTCGTTTTTTTCATAATATCTTTTGTTTATTTATTTACTTATATATACATATCATGGTAGCAGTTATGTGTAATTTCAAACAATTATCTAAGTACCAAGTTAAATATATGAATGTATATATCGAGACTCTTATCGATGAGCTACTAAAGTTATGGGATGGCATCAATATGTATGACATCTGTAAACCAACTGGGGAGAATAAATTTAAATTCTGTGGAATAATTTTATGAACAATTCATGATGCCCCAGGACTAACACATTTTTGTGGTATGTAGCATTATATTTCTCTTTAATACTATATTTTTTTTAAATATATCATGCATGTTTAATTTTTAAATAATCTCATCATATAATTGACATTAATCATTCTGTTGCAGGTCTTCAAACAAAGGGTAAATTTTCATGTCCAATTTGTGGTCCTAAGATGAAGTATCGTCATTCAAAAAGTTTAGGAAAGGTGGTGTTTGATGAGTATAGGAACCTCCTCCCTAAGAACCATAGGTATTGTACTAATGAAAAACATCTTTTCAATGAGAAAGAAGAGACTAGTTTAAAACCACGAAGAATGACACCTCACCTATGGAGTTTGGACTATAATAGAAATTGTCAAGGTACAAAATTTATTTATGTATCATATATTTAATGTTTTGAATTTTTATTTTAATCATTGAATTTATTTTACCGTATTTGATCATTATTGTTGTGATTTCTTTTATGCTTCATGAAGGTTGCCATCATGAAGGTATTAATAATGGGCTTCCATGAGGAATGAAATATTATCCCACTCAATTAATGAGTTTTCCCTACTATAAGGAGCTAAAAATAGCTCATTGGTTTGATACAATGCATATTGGGAAGAATGTGACATAAACATTATGGCAAATCATAGATGGTAGGAGGGACAAAGAAAAAAATTGTCAAAATTTGTACTAACATTCAAGAAGCCAATCATGCAATGGTAAGTTTGATCCAATAAAATAGCGATGTAGACTTAAATAACCGTCCATGGTGATTAACAGAGAAACAAAGAAATGATGTAAAAGAGGTCATTCAAAGAATTAAATTTCCCACATGTTTTGCTTCAAACATAAATAACATCTTAACGAAGAAAGGTGAATTTGGTGGGGTGAAAACACATAATTGTCATACCTTCATTAAGTTAATAATTTTGGTATACATATTTATATATTTCCCTTATACATCTTTTAAGTTTATTATTCTTTTTGTCTACTTTGGTCGAAACAAATAACGATTCATTTTTTTTACAGTATGTTCTACCACTATCTCTCCCAAATGACTTTGACAATAATGTCAAACAAGTTATATATGATCTTGTAAAATACATGAGGTAAGTAGTTGTGATTTATATGCAAAACGTGCTTTCAATTTGTTGTTGTACTTAATGACATGTGTTTTACTTGCAATGTAATATATATTATGTTATGTTGAAACATGTTATTTTCTTGTGTCATGATCTCATGTAGATGGTTTTCATTGAAAGAAATCCATGAAGATGATATAAAGTATTGGAAGAGAGAAATTCCTCGGATAATGTCTGAAATGCAAAAGTATATATGTCCAAAAATTTTCAATGCACAAGAACACTACCTCATAAACCAAGTTGAGGAGATTGAAATGTGTGGACCTATACACACAAGGTCAATGTGGATGGTGGAGAGCCACTTGAAATCATTGAAGTCTTTGGTTAGACAAGGAGCACGTCCCGAGGGTTCTATAGTGGAGGGATATATGGTATATCAATCCATGTTGTATATTAGTCAGTATCTTCCTAAATTAGTAGTTATGCATGCAATGGATTGCATTTGGGATGTGAACTCCATCAATAAATTTGAAGATCATGAGCACCTATTGGGGAAAAGTAGAATGAAAAAAATGAGAGGTAATATATTAATAATTGTGGAGATTTATATTAATACATATAAATTTTCATTTTTGTGTATATGATCATACTCATTAATATATTAATATTTTTTATTTAATCAATTATTAATATTTACCATGTTTATAACTAATATTTAATATTGGTGAATTATGGTTTTTTGATTCAGTTTCTCAAGATTGGGATGCACTGCATTTATACATTGCAAACAATCTTGACTGGATGAATGTATGGATTCAAACATGTAATCAACATCATGGCGGTAGATTATCATAGCAAAAACTGTCTGAATTGGTTAGGGAAGCTCGTCGCAATGGAGATGCCAATGTTACACAAAGGGAAATTGATTTAGCATATGGTTTTAAATATGGACAGGAAAGAAAATTCACCCATTTTATTTAGTTATTTTATATTATATTAATGTGACTACATGTGTACTGTATTTTTCAGATACTTTCCAAGTTATATAAATATGTTAATTTATTAATTGACAATGCATCTTTTACATATCTGGCATATTAGAGTTGAAACACCACAAGGCTATGTGGTGCAATGGTTGTAAATTTCGCATCAAACATTGGATGAAACTAGGAAAACATCTGATAGTGGGATAATTGCAGTATTCCAGGTCACTAATGTTTCCTCTAGGAGTGACATACATCCCGGAGATTCTGAAAATATATACTATGGGTATTTGAATGATATACTTAAGTGTGACTTTAATTCCTTCAAATTAGTTTTGTTCGACGTCAAACAATATATGTTACGAATGCATCAACATGATGAGGAAAGAATTGTTATTCAACATGACAATGTATTTCTGATGATTAAAATGATGGTGTTTGAAATAAGACATGACCACTATGTTTTTCCAAGCCAATGTTAAAAAATTCTTTTACTCAAATGTTCAAGGTGAGAGGGATTGGTCATTTTTTGTTAGATATGATCCAAGAGGAAGGCCAGTTAAGTATACTCATGTACAGGAAGAAGATGGTATTGAAGAAGAATATGATTCTCTATATCATACAAAGTCATAATATCATGCAGGGTTGATAGACAAAGAAGATGAAGAATATCATGATCCAGGCGTAGGAGAAAATGTAGTTCTTGATGATGATGTCGATGAAAATATGCTCGAAAATGAAATTGATGACGATGATGATATCGTCAATCCTTTCAAAACTGTTTCTAAACTGGATGATGATACACATGTTGAGTCCGATGAAGAAGAAGATACAAAATAAGGATGATACAGATGTTGAGTTGGATTAGGTACGTGACTATATATTTTAATTTGTATGAATTATTCTCTTAAAATAATTTACTTATGTCATGGGCTAATTACATGTTTTTAAGTTTTATGTGATGTTTTTATATCCTATGTTACATGTTGTTTAATTATTACGTGAAACCTGAAAATATTCGCCAATATACTAGAGTACGTGGTAAACTAAAAATATCGTCTACAAACACATAATTTCATTTACCTTCATTAAAATTTTTTTGGTAGTTTCTAGGCATGAATCTTACTATATTTCTTTCAATTATTTTCTATTTTATAGACTGGGTATTGGGGAATTGAGAGTGATATGAGGGGGAGGGGAGGGGCCATATGGGCTTCCACCTTCACGTGGTTGTCTTTGTTGAGTAGAGGATAAATTATTCTTGAAACCAAGAGAAGCTCATTCATTTTAATACCATCATGATCGTAGGTGTCATCATTGTTGTCATAGTATTGCATCAACGAAGTTTAGATGAACGTGTTTGTCATTTCTATAGAACCTTCGTTGAAATGGTATGAAAGCATGGGACTTTGGACCATGAGTTATGTGGCAAGAAGAAGGTGTTAGATGATATTTCCTATTTAAACAATGATTACGTACTAAAATATATCTAAAATATTTTACCAAAAAAGTGCTTACATAAGAGCAAAAAACAAACACAACAAATAATCAATGATTAAGTGCTTGTGCAATTTATCAAGTTCTTGTTTATCAACATTATCGCATTCCATTGAAGTACTATAATATGTGGGAACGTGTGTTTCCAAACTCAAATATGACTCACACACCCACTCTATATATCTAATCTCGACCTTGTTTCATTTGAACCTTCTCGGATTAATGTCATGCATGGTACTCCCAACAATATACCCATCGTCACTGTCATGCTCTTTATTTTCATCGCCTATGTTGTGAAAAACCAAGATCATTAAAATGAGGCCCATGAATTTAGTGGTAATAAGAAGGTGCTAGAGTGAACTTCATATTTAAATAATGATTTTGTACTAATAGTCTTGAATTTATGGAGCAAAGAAGTACTTGGATGAGAGAAAAAAACAAAGACAATAAATAATTGATGAAACTTGTGCAATTTATATCAACTAGTACTTGTTTATATATGTTATTACATGTCCTTATAGTACTAGATGCGGGAACATGTGTCTCAGACAAATTTTAAAAGGAACAATGAAAATACATTGTACTAGGACTAGACATGGGCAACAGTGACCTGTCAATGGGGCCAACATTGAAATTTTTTCAAATTGTTTCTGTATGCACTAAAATTTGACATGGATAGACTATTTGCATGCCTTAAGAATATGGGAGGGTTTCTTGACTCAAATTTGACTCTCACACCCACTTGTTTCCATCATCAATTCATCATGTAAACCATAAACCCTATTTTTCTTTCAAAGTACACAAATTGGTTGACACAAGTTTTAAGTTTGCGTCAACCTTTCTTCATTTTTATTTTAGGTTTTACATTGTATATAGAATGTATGTATTTCATATTTGTGATGAAAAATCCCTCTTTTCATTCATTTTTTAATCAACAACATAAAAATATGCATTTCAAGATGGTTTTGTATCAATGTCGCTAAGTATTGCATGCATCGATGGCATCATTATGGTGTCATGGTAGTGTCAAATTTAAATATCATTATGGTGTCATGGTAGTGTCATATTCAAATATGCATGAATTGATGATATGGTAGGGTTTCCAAACTTGAATATGACTCACAAACCCACTCTATATATCTGATCACGACCTCGTTTCGTTTGAACTTTCTCGGATTAATTTCGCGGTGTATGGAACTCCCAACAATATACCCATCGTCATGGTCGTGATCTTTATTTTAATCGCCTATGTTGTATAAAAAAACATCATGCCAATTAGGCCTATGCGTTTGGTTGGAATAAGCAGGCGCTAGATGGAATTTCATATTTAAATAATGATTCTGTACTAATAGTATTTAATTTATGGAGCAAAGAAGTACTTAGATGAGAGAAAAAAACAAAGACAAAAAATAACTGATGAATCTTGTGCAATTTATATCAACTAGTACTTGTTTATTGATGTTATTACATGTCCTTGCATTACTACATGTAGGAATGTTTGTTTCAAATGATTTTTAAAAGGAACAATGAAAATACATTATACTAGAACTAGACATGGGAAAAAATGACCTGTGAATGGGGCCAACGTTGAAACTTTTCAAACTATTTCTGTATGCACTAAAATTTGACATGGATAGACTATTCACATTCCTTAATGATATGGGAGGGATTCTGGACTCAAATTTGACTCACACCCACTTTTTTCCATGATCAATTCATCATGTAAACCATAAACCCTATTTTTCTTTCAAAGTACACAAATTGGTTGACACAAGTTTTAAGTTTACATCGACCTTTTTTCATTTTTCTTTCAGGTTCTACATTGTATATACAATGTATGTGTGTCATAGTTTTGATGAAAAATCCCTCTTTTCGTTCATTGTTTAATCAAGACCATAAAAATATGCATGTTGAGATGGTGTTGTATCAATGTCGCTAAGTATTTAATGAGGAATCCCTTCAAGAGGGGGTTATGGGTATAGTAAACAAGGGAACACACCCCAAGAGGGTAACTAGGCCTACCTAGTCATATAAAAAATATAATAAAGAGGGTACTTATGTAGAAATGACCACATGTGAAGATTGTCGTGTTTCCAACACCCCTCCAATGTTAGCATGGTGGCATGAAGGTTGATAAAGTACAAGGGTGGGCATAACCACCTCAATAGAGATACAACGATAGCGGAAAATATAAAGGAGAGTGGGTATGAGATGACCCAACTCAAATAAAAACATGGATGGGTATATGAAGACCCAACCATAATCATAGAATTTCTTAATCCTAGAGGAAATGCCACCATTGAACTGCTTATCATCGGGATACACATGATATTGATATGGCTATATCATCAGGAAGTTTTGAAAATAGGTGTAAGTACACGAGAGAAGTGAATGGGCACCCCGAACGCAATGTAAAGTCAGTAATAGTTGGAAGAAATCATAGTGTCTTTTTGATGATCCAACTCAATACAAAAGTGGACCTAACAACTTGAAATAATGTTGCCACCAAACTACTCATCCACAAGAGAAAATTGTTGTTCACTTGCTCATCCAATGGAGGAGGGAAAAAAAACATATCCTTGTGATATTGTGCACCCACTAGAAGAGTATTACTATTAAATTTCTCATTTGGTGAAGGAGTACTAGAAGAAACAAATTGAATAGAAATGGAGAATGTAGGCATTGATATGCTTAACTGTTGGAAAACATTGTCATTGACTTGCTCATCCAATGGAGGAGGATGGGAAGACATATCGTTTCCATATTGTGTATTACTGGGAAACTGGTACTACTGAATTGTACATTTGAATAAGTGAATAAAGTGACAACATGTATAGGAATGATGAATGCAATTACTGATTGACTCATTGGCTAGAAACAACTTCAATTGACATGTGCATCCAATGGAGGGTGGGAAGGTATATCTCTAGCATATTGTGCATTTAATGGGATAGTGGTACTGATCTATCCATCTGAAGATGTGTTTGAGAAACATATTATAATAGAGAGGATATAGGAGTACCCACCTGTTGAGCACTCAACACATGTAATGTCCCCACTTTGGGACATCATCACAAGACAGAGATTTATGATGACCAGAGTAGCCAGATGGATGCTAGAGCGAGTACAGGGGTATTTGAGAGGCATTGTGGGGTCCATCTTGCATTGATGATCATATTCCATCATTATGAGCCATTCCACATAGGTTGTCTTTGGTTTCGTTGCATTCCAAAATGATTTCCATGATTTTGACTATTTTGAGTTATAAGTCAATGGAATTCATTGAAGAGATAATTTTGGGCACATTACTTGGAGAACCTCTCGGTGTAATAGCTCATTGGAATGGGAGGAGAAACAGCTACGGGATGGGATGGCTAGAAGTGACACAATTGGCCAGGGAAGCCGCGAGGAGAGATAAGGAGATTTTAGAGGTAAAAGGTTAATTAATTAATTAAAAGTGGTTAATTAATTAATTAAATATTATAAAATGAAATTCATTTTGGAGGGAAAAGGTGAATACCAAAAAGTATAAAGGAAAGCGAGGGCCTCTTCTCTGTGGATTCATGTATGATCTTATTTTGATTTTTGGCTCCTAGCTAGTGAGCCCAATATTGGGGGTTTTGAGGGTTTTGACATAACAAACCCTAGGAGAAAATTGATTGGTGAAGATTCCACCTATCTTGTCCCAAGATTGGTCTCGGAAGTCTGATACTCTCCCACACACCATTCTAGTTCGGATCTACTGGGTTAGAGGAGGATTCTACATCGGTTCATGTCTGAGATAGAGAGGAGCACCACCCAGGAGTTAAGTGTGATTTAGTAAAATTCAGATCTACGGAGATTGAGAGGGAGATTGGAGATTGAGGCACACAGAGTTATTCTTACCATTGCCCGATCTATATATTCTTGGAGAGTTTAGGAGCATTTGGAGACCATCTTCATGGGGGCGAACCATTCAGGATTCAGTCATCTAGTGGGGCACCCATTAGAATTAGAGGAGAATTAAGATCTATGGATATTGAGAGGGATTTTGGAGATTCATGCACCTAGGTTATTCTTATCATTGCCCGATCTATATATTCTTGGAGAGTTTGACATTTGGAGGCCATCTTCATCGGTTTGAACCATTAGGAGTTTCAGTCATCCGATTAGAGTGACCATTAGGTGGAAATTAGGATCTACAGAGTTTTTGAGGGATCTTGGAGATTCGGTCGTCTGGGTTTTTCTTACCATCACCGATCTATCAGTTGGCATATTTTTTTTAGGGTGATTGGACACTTTTGTGAGGGCCGAGTTGTGAGGGTTTTAATATCCTATTGGAGTGTGGCATTCTTGATTTGGAGAGTTTGGCATTGAGATCTGCTTTGTATTGATCTTCATTTCTTATTCAGCCTTTGGGCATTATTTTGTATTAGCGGGGGCATTTTGTAGCAGCTCTTATCTGTGTCTATCTTCTTGGCCATCTGTTGAGCATTCGGATCGGCATCTTCATTGTAGGAGGTTTCTCTATTTATGAATAAAGAAAATTGAGATGTTTTTGGCTTGTCTATCTTATGGTAGGTATGTTCATGGTTTATCTCTTCATTGGCATTTCTTTGCATACACACATATAAACACATCTAAAGGTAGATCAACAAAGTGTTTTAATGAATTATTTGCTGCATACACACATATAAACACATCTAAAAGGTAGATCAACAAAGTGTTTGACGAAATACCTCACTCAGAAAAAGTTTTAAAAAGACACCAAAACAGTGATGATCCTTGCATAATGGCTTGGGATCATTACAACACACCCTAAAAATCCTCTGTAATTTTTTTTCTTTTTTGGGTGCCACCTGAGTCATTTTCCCATTACTGAGTGAATTGGTTCTTATTCGTTTCTTTCTTGATTGAGTCTTTGTGCATTTCTATTTCTATTGTTTATTTAAGGATAAGTACATGTCATATTTGATTCAAAATGCTTTTCATCATGTTTTCCATTGATTGAGCTCACCGTAGGTCGACCAAGCCCTTTTGTATGCACAAAAAATGCCTGTGGACAAACGAAGCAATCCAGAGCAGTCAATTTCGAGCTCAAATTGTGGGAACAGACAGGTTGAATTTCAACGGTGGAGATCCATCAGGCCAATCAGATCGATGATTTTTCATGCATTTGACATGTCAAAATCATGCGGGGTTTAACATCAAGAGTGCACATGAAGTCCTGAAGAGTCGGACAACCTAAGTCCCAAAGATTCATACACCCGAAGTCTTGAAGAGCCTAACAATCAAAGTATCGAAGAGATTAGAGCCCGCCATGTCATATTCATAGACGTACCACTCTGAGATATTTTCAAGCTCAACATTCCGAATTGTCGAAGCCCCAAGGGAATCTGGACCATCCATCAATGAGGACACATGGAGGCAGATATTTCACTTTAGAGACTTAGCACTCCCGGAGATTTGTGAAGCAATAGAAGAAGAATTACCCAAAGTTCTAAGCTGTCAAAGTCTTGAAGTAATGAGAGACTACCACATCACTTCAGGCTTGTACTACTTCGGGGGAGCTTAGTCCAAAACTCCCGGAGCCCGAAGTGTCGGAGCACGTGGTAGTCATCAGTCAGAGCATGTGGCACTCATCAGTCATGACATGTGGCACTCATCAATCAGAGCACATGGAAATCATCAATCATGATACATGGCTCTCATTCCAGGCCATTTGGTTGTGTCATTCACCTATTTCCATCTGACACATGTTAGCCTTATTTCCATGACACATCAACAACCATGAAATCATATGACATTAGGTCACCATGTCACTTCTGGCCCATACCACTCCCAAATATTTCCAAGCATGACATTCATAAACTCTCGAAGCCCGAACACCCGAAGTCTCAAAGTGAATCTCAACTGTTCATCAAAAAGGAAACATGGAGGAAGATGGCTCACTTCGACGATTTTTCTCCGGGAGAATTCCAAGCACAACATTTGAAACTACTAAAGCCCAAAATTCTGAAGTGAATCTAAACCATCCATTGATGAGGGCATGCGACGACAGATCCCCAACTTTGGATATACACCTCTTCACAGGATTTCTCGAGAAAATAGATGAAAAATCCCAAAGCCCAAACTCCCAAAGTGAATATGGACCATCCAGAGCCAAATGCCATGTGGAGGAAGATCTCTCACTTTGGAAAATATGACACTCCGAAGGATGGGAAGAATTATGCATTGAAACCCATTGATCTCAAATCAACCAACACCGTTGATTTGTGTAGTAGAAAAGGAGGTAATATCACCTGGATCACATATTGTAATCATATCGATAGACACAATCCATTGCAGGGACGTAAACAGCCTGAACGATAATTTTGTAGAGTGGTCCCTCAATTGGAACCATGGTATTGTTGGAAAGGTACGTGGGAACTTATGGGGGATTGCGGGCCCAAAAGAAGTGTGGACCCAAAACACCCTCGACAACTCCCACAATCACATGGTTATATGACATCACATCACCGCATCACCTCCACATCACCACATCACCTCCATGTCACCTCGTCACCTCCACTCACACTCCCACTACCGCTCAACTTTGGCCACCTATTCTTCACCTAAATCTAGCATTGATCGCCTCGGCGACATCCCTTTTCCACAGATCAATAGTTATTATCGTATCTCGGACCCCTCCCCGACATTTCTACCTTTAATGGTGGGCGGGGGGTATGGGGAAAGTGGTTTCCCCACAACGGGCCCTACCTAACGTTGCCACTCTGTAAGATTTCAGACCCCACCCTCTCTAATCCTCTTACCACCTACCTTCCCCTCTAGTATCCTACTGCATTGCCTCTCAATACCACCCGTCTCATCGGGTGCCATATGTCCTCCACTCATGCCTGTCACCTCCACTCCTCTTCACTTCATCTACATCCACGTTATCCACCTTCACGCATTCTGTATTCCTATTAGATGCCTGCCTCCATGTCACCTTGTTCACAACCACTTCATCATAGTGTTGACGGGTGAAATTGACCGTCCGTCAACTAAGAGAGTGGAACCGGTCCGGGGTTGTCTAATAACCCAAGCCATTTGGAATGAACCACCCTGACGGGTTTAGCAGCTCTGTTGGCTGATCTAAGGTCCTAGGAAAACCAAAGAGAAAACTAATCTAAACTAACTAATCTAACTAAAACTAAACAAATTAAAACAAACTAAACTAACTTAAAACTAATTATTAAAACAAAACAAAACTAATCTAACTAACTATATAAATACAATCTACTAATTACAACTATACTAACTCTACTAATTAATTATCTAATTACCAATTGAATTATAACTTATTCACAAATATACAATATCTACAACTTGCAGATTTGAATAAAACCTGTAAAACTCATTTGCTTTCTTCCCTAAGATAGAGAAAGATATTTTTATCGATTTTGTGATTTTTTGAACAAGAGATAAAACTTACTGAAATTAAATGATCTAATATACTAACTACATATATATCTGACTAAACTGCTAACTAATATACTAACTACATATATATCTGACTAAACTGCTAACTAATATACTAAACAAATAAATAACAAACAGGCCTGGAAACGCTCCAAATTTGTCCTGTGTATGATGACTTCGAAGCTGGTCGGAGGAAGGAAACTCGCACCGGATAATCCAAAAGCTTCTCGTAAGCGATAAGCTGCAATGCTCTTTGAGTTGTTTACAGAACAAACAAGACATAAAAAATCATAACAATTATATGATTTATAAATCTCTGCAATAAGATAAACCTGTCATGCAAAAACTTATACTTAATAACCCAATTTATGAAGAAGAGAAATCTGTCGTTCACAAACTGGATCAAGTAATTGCTATGTCTTTAAATGCTGGAAGAAATCAGACATGGGTTATATTGATTAAATCATATCATTTGCAAAAGATTAAGATAGCTAAAGTAGTCATTAACCAAATGCAAAGTGATACACAAACATAAAACAAAATATTGATATTATGAAAAGCTAAAGTTGTAGC
>SNQJ01S0025891.1:86261-97580 GCA_010110895.2 Picea sitchensis
ACGATTTGTTTCTATGTTAAACTCGGTCATGATTCGTTTGAAATCAATGATTTCGTTCAAAACCAATCGAGTTTATTTGCCTATTTTACAATAACCAATTATCACTTATGTCGATTCTAATCAAAGTCAAATTAATCTGGTTATGATTTTGTATGAGTTGATTCTCGTACCTGTTTGAATTAATCTACCTGTGGCAATGACAGCTATAATAATTTAAAACAATTTTGTTTAGATCTGATCGTATCTTTTGTCATTAAGAAAACATAACGTTTGATTGCATTACCTTCAAATTGGACATGAAACGATTTGCAAAATTGTTTGGTTTTGATTCTGTCTGCCTGATTATGATAACAATCGAAACAGAGTATGTTTGTCTCTCTATTCGATTATTGAATTTTGATTCTATTGGATTGCAAGTGATATAACATTTTCAAAAGAAATGATTCATTTTCAAACGACTGTTGGTTGTTAATTCAATTTGATTTTATTAAAAAGATTTGATTTGATGTCATTTCCAATTCTGTATATTATTTTAGATTAGCTACAGAATTAGATGATTCTGTAGCTAAGTCTGTAAAATTAGATTTGTATTGTTTTGCTAATAAAATACCTCTCTAACTTGTTATTTTTGGTCCATTACAGGTGGATTCGAAATTGCATTGGATTTGATGTGCAGTTAGAGGATATTTGAAATATTTTGGTTTTATTTTAGTTTCCTTAGTTTAGTTGATCTTGGGAATATCTTCCCAGATTATGTAAACAATTTGATACTATCCACAGGGAGGTTTTACCCTGTGGAAAGACTTATAAATACTTATTATTTTTGTAATAACATTCATCCTCATTCATGGGAGAACAAGGATATGGAATTTTAATATAGACTGAGACAGAATTTGATATTCTGCTACAGCTTTATCTTTTCATAATATCAATGTTTTGTTTCATGTTTATGTGTATTTATTTGCATCTGGTTAATGACTACTTTAGCTACCTTAGTCTTTTGGAAATGATATAAATTAATCAATATAATCCATATCTAATTTCTTCCAGTGTATAAAAACATAGCAATCGTTTGATTTAGGTTGTGAACGACAGATTTCTCTTCTTCATAAGTTGAATTATCAAGTATAAGTTTTTGCATAACAGGTTTTCCTTATTGATTTATAAATCATATAATTGTTATGATTTTTTATGTCTTGCTTGTCCTGTAAACAACTCAAAGAGCAGTGCAGCTTATCGTTTACGAGAAGCTCTTGGATTATCCGATGCGAGTTTCCTTCCTCCAACCGGCTTCGAAGTCATCATACACAGGACAAATTTGGAGCGTTTCCATGTCTGTTTGTTATTTATTTGTTTAGTATATTAGTTAGCAGTTTAGATAGATATGTATGTAGTTAGTATATTAGATCGTTTAATTTCAGTAAGTTTTATCTCTTGTTCATAAAATCATAAAATCAATAAAAATATCTTTCTCTGTCTTAGGGCAGAAAGCAAATGAGTTTTACAGGTTTTATTCAAATCTGCAAGTTGTAGATAGTGTATATTTGTGAATAAGTTATAATTCAATTGGTAATTAGATAGTCAATTATTAGAGTTAGTATAGTAGTAATTAGTAAGTTGTATTTATATAGTTAGTTATATTAGTTTAGTTTTGTTTTAATAATTAGTTTTAAATTAGTTTGTTTAGTAGTTAGTTATAAATTAGATTAGTGAATTAGTTTGTTTTATTTATTGTTAGTTAGCTTAGTTCGTTTTATTTAGTTTTAGTTTAGTTTGTTTTATTTAGTTTTAATTAGATTAGTTAGTTTAGGTTAGTTTTCTCTTTGGTTTTCTTAGGACCTTAGAACGGCCAACGGAGCTGCTAAACCCATCAGGGTGGTTCATTCCAAACGGCTTGGGTTATTAGACAACCCCATACCGGTTCCACTCTCTCAGTTGACAGACGGTCGATTTCACTCGTCAACAAATGGCGCTAGAAGGAGGGACTGAACTTAATTAATGGCACGAGGCGGTCGCAAGACTCCTCGCCCCCCTAATCACTCACCTATAGTGACTAGAAGCCGTTCACATGATAATATTCCCCTTCAAACAACAACTACTTCAACTGACGATCCACAGATCACAGTTGAGCTAGCAACCCCTAATCCTACAGGTGGTGACATCCAAGAGATTGTCCATCAATCTCTTATCAAAACACATAGTGCCTTAGCCCGTCTTAGGCAACCAAACCATCCGTGGGGTCAACCTCTAGACTTCTCTGATATCAGAGAACAATTAGGTGAAACTAACCTCACTGTGAATCCTATAGATCCAAACTTAAATCTTGCTACAGGAGGATCTGGGATACCTCCTTCACCACCCCCCTCATCTCCTTCTTCTTCTAGAGGAGATTCCTCATCAGATGAAGGCAATTCACCTTCTCAGCCTTCCACACCTAATTCCCCGATGGCAAATCAGAACAAACTTGCTAGACCTTGGTTGGACCAGGATGTTGTAGCCGTACCTAGAGCTCAGCACCCTTTACCTAAGCACCCGAAGAAATGGCTTCCCAAGTTTGACCCTGATTCTGAACAGATTGCTGAAGATCACATTAAAATTTTTATGTTGGCCATTAGACTCTATAATGTCGAACATGAAGACGTTGTCTGTAGGTTATTCCCTTATACTTTTGAGGGTAATGCATCCACTTGGTACTTTGCCCAATAGCCCCATACTATCGTGTCTTGGGAAAAGTTTGAGTCATGCTTTTTGGAAAACTTTGGAGATGGTAAACCGTCGGAAGTCTTAGTCATGGATCTTTCAAGCTTAAGAATGAACCCAAAAGAAAAAGTTAAAGACTTTAATAAAAGATTCTTAACACTTAAAAATCGAATCCCTACAGATTCCATGCCTGCTGAGAGTCTTGTAATAGCTTATTACACTAAAGATTTGCATCAAAGTATAGCTATTTGGGTTAAAAGATCCAAGAAAGCCACGTTGTTGGAGGCTTTCGAGGAGGCCAACCAGATAGAAAAAGACATACTTAGTCTTAAGGACTCTTTTAGAAACGAAACTGAAACTAGCTCTTCTTCCAAAAAGAAGATTGAAATTCTCCCTAGACCCACACAAAGTAAAACACAACCTGAAAACTCTGATTTGGAAAATTTAACTAAAGTTGTTCAAAAACTGTCTAATCAAGTTATAGACTTAAAAAGGTCAACCGAAGAAGCTTCCTTGAGTAAAGGACCCTACAAATATCCTTTCTGAAATCCCTTTCCTACCAACTGACCTAACCCAACCACCGAAGGCCTTAATCTAGAAAGTTTGCAATGCGCTATGCAAACAATTCTAGAAGCCCAAGATAACTTGATGCCTCTTGAGATTCCTGAGGAGGTAGCAGAACCAGAGACAGTTCCAGAAGAAGAGTCTTCTCCAAACATTTTTAGACACTTCTCGGATAGCATCTTTCAAGCTAACTTCGAGACTGTTCACCCTTATAACACTAGGAGTAAGACCACAAACAAGCTTTCTACCGAGAACACTACAACTTCACCTCCAAAGCCACCCAAATCAGTCGAGACTAAACAGAGTAATGTGAACCCCAACTTAGATTATGATGTTGTTGAAGATCTTAAAAAGTTAAGGGAAAACATTTCTATTTATGAGTTGTTGAAATTTCCATTTTTGTTACAAAAAATGTTGCAAAATATTTCAGAGAACGGAAAGAATGGTAATTCAATTGGTAACAAGGTTGTGCAAAGCAAAGTTCCACAGAAGACTTCCACTAAAAATAATCCTGATCCTTAAGATAAAGGAAGCCTTCCTGTAGCCCTTGTAACTAATGTAACTAATGTAAATAATGTAGACAAAGTAGCTTTAGAAACTGCGAGTAAGAAACCACAAGCTACTATTCTTAGTACTCGCAAAAAATGTACCTCCTTTTCTTTTAACTTTCAAAATTTTCAACAGAAATGTGCATAATTGTATGGTTTACTCAGGAGCATCATCAAATGTGATGCCTTGGTCGGTTTTCCAAAAGATTAACACTGAAGTGGAACCATCTTCTTTAAAAATCATACAACTTGATCGAACAAATTTCAAAGTTATAGGCGAACTAAAGAATGTGTTAATTAGATTATCGTCTAACCCAAAGGTTCATCAAGTTATTGATATAATTGTGGTGGATATTCCAAAAGTGTATGGTCTATTTTTGAGCAGGGACTGGTCGAAGCAGCTACATGGTTACTTCGCAATAGACTGGTCTCACCTATGGCTTCCAAAGAACAATAATCCTAACAACATCAGAGTAAATCGTGAGTGTTACCTCAAGTTCACGGTCATAGATTTGAACGATCCGAATGAACCATATACACCCTCTGCTAATACACCTGAAGTCCAAGGGATGGACACTTTCTTCGATAACTTCATGGCCGAGGTTTCACCTATCACCAATATAGAACAACAGTCCGAGATCATGGCATATATGCAACCAACAGCTTCTATACAACAGTCCCATGAGCTCGGTGGAAATCAAATTTGGTCTCTATATTTCGACAGCTCCAAGTCTAAAGAAGGAGCTGGTGCAGGCTGCATCATTATTGATCTGGCAGGTAACAAGACATTAATGGCTTGTAGACTGGAATTTGAATGTACTAACAATACTGCAGAATATGAGGCTTTACTGCAAGGTCTCAGAAAATCTCTAGATATGAACATTCAAAACCTGGTTGCATTTGGCGGCTCTGAAATAGTGGTCAGACAAGTAAGAGATTCTATACACTGTCTTTCCCCACATCTCAAAAGTTACCAGTCTGAGGTATGGAGTTTAATCAATAAATTTTCTTCTTTCAATATAAATTCCATTCCTAGGCTAAATAATGATGAAGCAGATCTACTAGCTAATGTAGCCTCTAAACTTCTTCCTACAGAAGGCTTGTCCCCAGACGCATTCTCCGTCAAGATGTCGTTTCGACCATCTGTTCCGGACAATATTACGAACTGGAGATTATTTGACGATGATCAACAAATCATTAACTTTCTGCACATGGAAGAAACCTTTCAAGGCTCGGTGATAGATGAACGCACACACGACGACAATTTGCACGATTTTACAGTAATACCTGATCCGAAATCTCCCGAAGCTCTATCGGACATGGTAAATTCCATACCCAAATCCATAGTTAGATTAGAGAAGTTTTATGATTTTGAAGATAAATTTAAAAAGACGATCAATTGTAAAACCAATAGTTCCTCTTTGTCTTATGAAAAAGTCAATTTAGGAACTAGTGAAAATCCTCAATGCATTAACTTAGGCTTGGGATGTTCTAGACAAGAAAAACCTGCTTTTGTTAAGTTATTCAAAGAATTTAAGGATGTCTTTGCATGGACATACGATGATATTAAAACGTTCGATCCTAATATCATACAACATATCATCCCGATGAAGCCCCAAACCTTACCTTTCCAACAAAAACTGAGGAAGATGCACCCTAAACTAGAACCGATTGTTCAAAAAGAATTTAATAAACTCCTAAGTGATAAAATAATTTTTCCTGTTAGGCACACTCAATGGGTGTCCAACCTTGTCCCAGTACGGAAGAAAAATGGGGAAATTCAGCTTTGTGTCGGTTTCCGAAACCTCAATAGAGCGTCTGACAAAGAAAATTATCCTGTCCCACCCATGAAATAGATCCTTCAACAAGTATCTAGTTCCGAGAGGCTATCCTTGTTGGATGGTTTCTCCGGATATAATCAAGTCCTGATGTATCCACCGGACCAACTCAAAACTACCTTCCGTATCCCGTGGGGCACTTATGCTTATTGCAAAATGCCCTTTGGATTGATTAATGTCGGTGCTACCTTTCAGAGAGCAATGGACATTTCTTTTCGAGGCTTAATCAATCACTCCGTCATAGTTTACTTGCATGATGTCACTGTTTATTCTAAAAACAAAGACAATCATCTAGCTCACTTACGAGCCGTTCTGCTATGATGTCGTAAATACGACATCTCCTTGAACCCCAAAAAGCCCATCTTTGCAGTAGAATAGGGTAAACTACTAGGATTCATTGTGTCTAGTGAAGGAATGATTATTGACGCCGAGAGGACTCAAGTCATCGCTAAACTTCCCCCACCTACATCCAAAAAATCCATGCAGTCTTTCCTAGGCCAGATTAACTTTGTGAGAAGATTTGTCCCCAGCTTCTCCGAAATGGTCAGGCCTCTACAGAACCTGATTAAGAAAGACACCCAATATCACTGGGGACCCACAAAAAATCAAGATTTTAACACCATAAAGAAGGCCATAACATATGCTCCGTCTCTCATGAGCTCTGACTTCTCTCAAGATTTTACACTTTATACTTTTTCCTCTGACCATTCCTATGTCGTAGTCCTAACTCAGAAGAATGCCGAGAACAACAAAGTACCCATCCCCTTTATGAGCTCTGCTTTCAAAGGTGCTGAACTTAACTACCCAGCGGTTTATCAGCAAGCTTGCGCTATTTTCAAAGAAGTTAAACATGTCCGGTCCTATCTTTTGAAGTCAAGGACGAAAGTCATTGTCCCCTACCCTGCCGTAAGAAACTTGTTAGTGAAAAAGGAGTTCGGAGAGAAGAGAGCCAACTGGGTCACCTCCTTGCAGGAGTATGACTTAGAGATCACACCAGCTCAGATCATGAGAGGCCAAGGGTTGTGTAAATTGGTGGTTGATTCGGAAGAAGGACATCAAGAACATGATGATATGTTAAACCTAGGACAAAGCGATCAGAGCCTAATCTGTTGCATACAAAACCTCGTTAGTCCCTGGTATGACGATATTAGATTTTGTCTTGAACATGGGTCAACACCCTGTCACCTTGACCCCGCTAAGAGAAGAGTGTTGAGACTAAAGTCTGCCTCCTTTCATCTAGTTAACGGTATACTATTTCGTCAGAATTTTGACGACGTACTGATGTGCTGCCTCGAAAAAGATGAAGCATAAAAAGTCTTTATTGAGTTGCATGCAGGAGAAGCTGGTGGTCACTTCGGTGGCGACACCATTGCTCATAAAGTTTTAAGAGTAGGTTACTACTAGCCCACGCTTTTTAGGTATGCCCATGCCTTGTGTCATAAATGTATCATCTGTCAGAAAGCATCAGGGCGGTTGCAAAAACCAGCCTTTCCCTTGCAACCCGTCTCAGTAGATTCTCCTTTCCAGCAATGGGGCCTTAATATCATAGGTCCTTTTAACCCTCCATCCTCACAACAAAAAAAGTATATTGTGACAGCCACAGACTACTTTACACGATGGTCCGAAGCTGCTGTGCTAAGAACTGTTAACACCAGTTAGGTAATCGCTTTTCTAAACTCGAATATTATCACTCATTTCGGTATTTCAGATTATCTAGTCTTTGACAATGCTTCATACTTTTCTTCTCTTGAGATGAGTGAGTTTGCTTTGGAAAAAGGAATAAAGTTGAAGTATTCTTCTAGTTATTAACCCCAGGGCAACGACTTAGCAGAATCAACCAACAAGAACTTGATCAAAATTATCAAGAGAACCGTGGCTGAAAATCACAAGAACTGGCACAATGCACTACTGAACGCACTGTGGGCTTATAGGGTGACACCCAAAGCCGCTATAGGTAACTCCCCCTTTTTTCTTGTTTATGGTAGAGAAGCCATTCTGCCACCTCACATTCTTCTTCCTTCACTTCAGTTGTCACAAAAAGTCCAAGAAGAAGATTGTCCCCCTTTAGAAAGACGCATTAACGCTTTGATGAAATTGGAAGAAGTAAGAGCCCAAGCTAAGCGTAAGTTAGATCAACATCAACAATTGATTAAAAGCTGGTTCGATTCTAATTCTTCTTCTGATAGGAATTTTGAAGTAGGCAATCTCGTCTTAAAGTGGGACAAACCACACGAAGGAAAGGGTGAGCACACCAAGTTTCAAAACTTATGGCTTGGGCCATTTCTAATTGCTGAAAAGTTGGGTCCTAGTTCCTTTCGATTACAGAATCTTGAAGGGAATCTTGACACCTATCCGGTGAATGGCCAAGCCCTGAAAAGATACTTTTCTTGACAACTACCCTTGTATATTTTGTAAATATTTCGTTTTGTTTCCATTTTTCGTTTGCTTTCTATTTTGATTTTGATTTGAATTGATCAGTTTTTTTTGTCTTTTTTGAAATATACGCATACCTGTGCACTGAGCCATTCAGACAAAGATGATAGAAAAATTTCTTCGCTGAAATAACTTCTAAAAGTTTGTACAAACATCAATGATATATTACTAAATTGATATCTACGTTGGAAAAATTTGTTGTTTGAAAGAAGTTTACTGATTTCAATCTCTGAGCAAAGTTTGTCATGATCATCTATTATCTTTTTACACTGTCCCTTTTCTGTAAAGGAATGACTCAAAAAGATGTCTCCCTGTTGTAGGAAGTTGTTTTTATAAATAAAACATTTCTGGAGCTAAATAAAGGACAGTGTTAAAATTTTTTGATGAGGTCTGAAAAAATATGTTAAAATATCAAGATTTTCAGTGTCACGCTGCTCAGTTATATATCTACAAAAGAAAAACAAAATAAAATTATTAATAAGAGCTGTGGGAAGTGCTTGTAAACCCGCTGGGATACTGAACAGGTATGCTAGCAGCAGGTAAATGCATGCATGACGCCAAGACAACTTCACCGGGGTACTGAACAGGCCCGCTGGCAGCGAAGCAATGTCGGGTACATGAGAATCTGCAAAAAATATAAGAAACCTCTTTAATGTCCTTTATTCTGATCCAGAACTTCTTGACAGGATACAGATGTCAGAGTGGGTTAAATGGCAACCCCGTCGAGGCTATGGATGTCTACTAGCAGTAGTGGCCATGCCAACAGTATTGGAGATTTTTATCTTTAATATCGTGACTTGCTGACCTTAAGACTGTTATTAGTTTTCATCTTTTAAAACACTGCTGGGAAAAAATGATTAATGATGATGTTTGTATGATTTTTTGGTTGTTGTTTTCGAGTTGAAATTTTCTTTGTTTTCCTAATTTAAATTTATTTCTTTTGATAGAGATAACTGCTTCTACCAGTGTGTCGCCATTGTTGGCAGCCAATTCAATTTTTTCTATTGTCCTATAAGCTTCCTACACCTATGTCTTCCGAACTTCAAATTGTCATCGCATTTTTCAAATAGACAATATTTTCATTTCTTATGACACTTGCAAATTTGTCTCCATTAAGTTTTCACGATTGTAAGCGTGAAAACTTCTCCTTTCGAGGTCACATTTCGATCACTATTTGAACTGTTGTCATCTTTTTATCGATATTTTCTATGGCACTTACCTTTGGTTTATCGTTATGTGGCTGAAAGGATTTTCGAACTATGCCTATTTGGACATTCTTATATTGATTGCATAACTTGATTGTATTAAGTTTGTGAGGCATTGAGCATATAGATTTATACTTTTGTGACTTGCCTAATCATTGATTCTGTGAATTGCATAGGGATCATGATTTATTTTTGTTTTTATATATGATGTGATCCTTATGTTAATCTTTTTATAGCTCTTGGCTTGTGAATTTTATGAGTATCGATTGGCACAATGGTTTAAAACTTTTGATTTATACAATGGCGCATGGCTAACATTTGGTGTTGGTTTCACATTGAATGTCAATGGTTTTAAAAACTATAGTTGATTTGGTGCGTTGGCATAACACTCACCATTTGATTCTTTGGTTGGCCAAATGATATGATTTTTGAGCTATGCTATGATTGTTTGAACAGATGTGGAACTTGTCGGTTGTACTTTACCATAACTATTGTGCATGGCGGTGAATAACTCCACCACCCTCGCATGTGCACATTAATTCTTTCCCCCTTTGATCATTCATTGTTGTTAGACCGAATAGCTCTGCTCCTGTGCATTGGTGAATTCGAACCAAACCCTTACCATGTGCTCGTACCATGCCCCCAGTCGTCCGAGTTGAACCCAATGTCAACCAAGCTCTGTTGATGATTGACAGTGCCCGCAGTGACCTCGAGGAAAATGGTTGGCTTCCATTTATACAAATATTCGAGGGTTTTAACCTCTGCGTAGCTCGAAAATATTCCATGACATTTGATGGCTGTCGAGCCAAGGTCGGCGATATTCAATTGGAAATTGATGAACAGTTTATCAGTCTTGCTACGGGTTTACCTGCCACTAGACAACAGTGGTCCAAGAATTGCAAAGTCGAGGAGGTCCCATGGACCTTGCTCCTCCAGTTGCGTAAAATTACCTCCTGTGATAAAGGTTTTCCAGTAACGATGCTTAAACAACATTGGCATGATTTATTGATGCTAATCAAGCAATTTGTGACTTGCGAAGGTCGGTACGGGTTTGTGTTCTTACACCACCTACATTTGCTTATGGTTTTTATGGGATATCAGCTCAATATGCCCTATTATTTGCATCGAATCATGTTTAAAATGTCAAAGAAGTACAAAAAACACCAGGCTGATAGTAGCCTCTTTCATTATGCACTGGTTAAGCTTATCGTTGTCTGTCATTTGAGTCTACACAGAGATTGTTGGAGCAATTTTGTTGCTCGGAATGGTTTTGAGAATTCGAACCCTACACAGGTTGACAAACCTGTGGTGAGTGAGGTCAAGGTTGTACCCCCAGTACCCTACAGTACCCTATTGCCTAAACCCTCGACTGACCTTCCTATTGACCTACCCCACACTATGACTAAGAGTGTTGAGACTGTTAAGCCTATGGGAAAAAATCCCAAGGAAAACCTCACTGTAAACGCCAAAGGGAAAAAGAATGCACGTTTGATTTCACGGATGGAAATAAATAAGCCAAAACCCCCTGTCGAATCAAACCCTATCGTGTTGAGTGAGGACTCTGATTTGGAAGTGGAGTGTTTCTTGGCTAGCAAATACCCCTATTTGCAAGGTTTGTGTGCTGAACCCTCATATGAATTTGTGTCAAACCTACACCCCTTCCTTCAAGAGGACCCTAACTACCCAGGCATTAATTTGCCTTGTGAAGCCACTAGTCATTTATCCAAACCCTCTCCTGCTCTGTCTAAACCTACAGTGCCACCCTGTGATCAATGAAGTTCGTGGTTAGAGCGATATTATCTTGATGTTCCGATTCTCCAGACAAGAAACAAAAGACGACAGGCTCCATTTTGTTTAAAAATGTGGAATCAGCCACGGGTATCGTGAACTCTAAGTTGGCATAATTGAGTAGCCTCGTCGTTACACAGGTATGTTTTGATATCACTTGTTTATATAACGATTTGAATTCGGTTTTAAACAGCTCTGTTCACAACATTGATTGGCTCTGTTACATTGTATGCATTCTATACA
>SNQJ01S0025892.1:26770-62143 GCA_010110895.2 Picea sitchensis
GGAGACAATCATCCACACTGATCATAAGCCACTGCAGTTCATGCAGACACAAGGAAAATTGCAGAATGACCGCCATCAAAAGTGGTCCACATACTTGCAACAATTTCACCTCAACATCAAGTATAAAACATGAAGCACCAATCGTGTCGTTTATTTCCTTAGCAGACCGCCAGTCGTGACACTCACCACAGTGTTATAATCTTGTGGCCATGAGACCTCTGGATGGACCCAACTCTATGAGATAGACCCGAACTTCGCCACCACCTACCAAATGTTGGGTGCAAACACAGTTGTCGATAATTTCCATCTTCAGGATGGGTTGTTGTGTCGTATGGGCCATATATGTGTTCCATCAAGCGAGTGAGCGAAGCTAATCTGGGAAGCCCACTATAGTTGGGTGGAAAGACACTTCGACGTCGAAAAGACAGTGGCGATGCTACATAAACATTTCTACTAGCCGAAACTTCGACAAGAGGTCAACAAGTATATAAGGTCCTGCATTGCTTGCATTTTTGCCAAACTGACCACTAAGAAACAGGTCCTGTACAACCCTCTTCCTACTCCAGATAGGCCATGGGAATCCATCTCAATGGACTACATGTTGGGCCTCCCATCCACCAATTGGGGAAATGACTGTGTTTTTGTGGTTGTTGATTTCTTTTCTAAGATGGCGATTCTGGTTGCCTGCAAGCAGAACATCACAACAGAGGCCACTGCCAAGCTCTTCTTTGAATGAGTCTGGGTACATTTTGGAATCCCACAAACCATTGTCTCAAATCGAGACAATTGATTTCTCAGCACATTCTAGTTGAGCCTCTGGTCACTACTAGACACCAAGCTCACCAAATCCATGACCTTCCACCCCCAGACATATGGCCAAACTGAGGTCGTAAATTGAATGATTGTGCATATCCTTCACATGTATAATTCAAATCACCCTCACACATGGGATGAGATCCTTCCCTATGTCCAACATAGCTACAATCGAGCCCTGCATAGCTCGACCGACCACATCCCCTTTCAGGTGGGGTTGGGATTCAACCCATTGGGTCCCATAGATGTTGCACTTCCCCTTGAGGTCACCTCGACCGACTCATCTCCTGCTCCAACTGAAGTTGACAAAGCCACCCGGTTCATTGAGCGGATCCAACACATCAACCAATAGGTTCAAGATATCCTACAGAAGTCCAATGACAAGTACAAGCAACACCATGATCAACATCGGGTGCCACATAAGTTTCAGGTGGGAAAACAAGTTTGGTTGCACTTGCAGAAAGAATGCCTTAATGGACCCCATAAAAATCTTCAGACACTTCGTTATGGGTTGTACACCATCACCAAGGCCGTGGGGGATAATTCTTTTGAGCTCAACATTCCTCCTTTCCTTGGTCTGCACCTAGTGTTCAACGTGGATCTCCTTCGCCCTTATTTCCCACCAATATTGGACACATCAGAAGTAGCAGAATAGTTGAAACCAACAGATCTCAATCCTGACTGCATACAACATGCATCTCGTGATTATATTGTGGACACACAAATCAAGGGCACTCGACAGCAAAGGATCCATCTTTATCGAGTCGTCAAAGTAGGGCAACTCCTGCACCAAGGCAAGTGGCTCACCTGGGGCCAAATTTAGCAGAAATGTCCTCATCTGATGGGGGAATTCAACGCAATTGATTCCATTGCTTCCTAAGGAGGGAGTATTTATCTAGGTGGATATCAGTGGCCACCCACCTTTTCCAACTAGCTCAAAACAATTTTCTGGCAATTTTGGCAATTTACTATTTTTAGCAGTTTTAACTTCCGGGGCTATTTTGAGGGACTAAATGAAGGTTTTTAAAGATTGAGCTTCTCAATAATAGAGAAAGGCATGATTGAGCTCCCAAAATGAATATTCCCGATGATACCTTTCCAACAGGCTATCATACGCCTAAAATGAAGATCGTATGCAAAAGTTACGACCACGAGAAGTTGATGTACTAACTTACTCAAACGGGGCCCACATGACTTTTGGCGCTTCATCTCCTAGGGTTAGGTTTTTGGATGTCTAGGGTTTTTGGAATTCCTGTTTATTGTAAAAATTCCTTTAGAGCCTCACTGTAATCATTTTCTTGCGAATGAGCACAACCATCACATCTCTTCTCAGAGATAATCCGCCACCATTCCAACAAGCTTGTTTCCACTGCATTTTACAATTTCAACTTATTTCCTTATTGAATAGAAAACTACTTTTACTGTATCTCTCTTATTTTTTGTTAAGCACCTGTTAATAATCTGTAGTCATTTTTTTCTGCTCATAAACTCCGGATAAGCGTCAGCCAACAATGTCGCCTGTCGTATGACATCAAGCCATTCAAAGATGAGGTATTGTGTGATGTTGCTCCCTTTGAATTTTGTGATGTTCTTTTGGGCAAACCTTATTTATGGAAACTCCATACTGTATATGAGTCTCTACCTTGTAGTGTTATTATTTCTTTGAACAAGAAATTGTACAGGATACTCGAGGTAGTCCCACCTAGTGCTATTTCCTTTATCTTTTCCAAGCAATGTAGGAAGGTCATTTCTTAGACCGTGAAGTTTGTCTTCTTCGTGATTCACTCTCAGAGTGAGCGAAAGGTTGTGGCCACATCCATGGCCTCCATGGTCGACCTCCCCACGCAACAAAAATAAGTGGATAAGGTCGTGGAAGAATACAAACACATCTTCTCATCACCTATTGGAGTACCTCTTCACTGTTGGGCCAAGCATCCCATTGATATGACCCTCGGTGCACTGCTACCAAATGGGCTAGTCTATTGTCGCTCTCTGCTAGAAAATAAGGAGATCAAGCGTTATATCCAAGAACTAGTCCACAAGGGGCACATACAACCCATCTCATCACCTTGTGGAAGGCCAATCATGTTGGTGCAGAAGACAGACGAGACCTAGCAACTCTGCATTGATTATCGGGCCCTAAACAAAATCACAGTCAGGAACCAATACCTAATTCCCAAAATTAACGATCTCCTTAATCAGCTCAAGGGGGGAAATACTTCAGTAAGATTGATCTAAAGTCTGGCTACCATCAAGTCCCAACAAAATAGATAGATGTATGGAAAACTGCCTTCAAGTCGAAAGAATATCTTTTTGAATGGTTGGTCATGCCATTTGGTTTGACGAATGCCCCAACAAATTTCATGAGGTTGATGGACAATTTTCTGCGACCTTTCACTAATTATTTTGGTGTTGTGTATCTAGATGAAATCCTCATCTACAACAAGACTTGGGCATAACACTTGCAACATATTCAACAGATTCTGCACACCCTGTGACAACACAAGCTATATGCCAACTTGGAAAAATGATCCTTCGACATGGACAAGGTCCAATACCTAGGCTACATTGTTGATGCGCATGGTGTGCATGTTGATCCAACCAAGATCTAAGTCATCTGTGACTGGCCAGCCCCAACCATGCTCACTGAGCTTCGAAGCTTCTTAAGCCTTGCCAATTTCTATTGCAGGTTCATGTTTTGATTCTCCCATATTGCTCCCCTTGGTTACACGCAGCGTTCGACAACACCTCGATTTTTTTTTTTTGGGTGGTTTTTGCTATTTTTAACGGATTTTGCTATTTTTAGCAATTTTGTAAATTAATCCTGGATTAAGGGATTAGGGTTTTGGTATCTACTGAATACCTAAAAACATTGTATATATTGTATGGTGAAAGATGAAATTCGAGATAATGAATATAAGAAAGGTTTTCTCGGTTGAGGGTTTCCGGTATAAATCTCTGTGTACTATGTGAATGAGCCATTGATTAAATTTTGTTTTTCTTAAGAATATATATGCATTTCTTTACTTCATAGGTTTAAAACTTACACTACACTGCCTGTGCTATTTCCAAACCGAACATCAAGAAACAAGGCCTGTACACTCCTCTTCCTACTCTTGATAGGCCCTGGGAATCCATCTCAATGGACTACATGTAGGGCCTCCCTTCCACCAGGCGGGAAAATGACTGTGTTTTTGTGGTTGTTGATCAATTTTCCAAGATGGTGATTTGGCTGCTTGCAAGAAGAGCATTACGACAGATGACACTGCCAAGATTTTCATTGAACGAGTGTGGGTGCACTTTGGATCCCACAAACAATTATCTCATATTGGTAGATTTGGTTCCTCAACAAACTCTGGTGAGCCTTTGGTCACTGCTGGATACCAAGATCACCAAGTCCATTTCCTTCCACCCCCAGACGGATGACCAGACCGAGGTCGTCAACTAGATGATCATTCACATCCTGCACATGTACAATTCCAAGAACCCTCACACCTAGGATGAGAGTCTTCCCTATGTTCATCACAACTACAATAGAGACATACATAGCTCAATCGACCACAACCCCTTTCAGGTGGGGTTGGGATTTCAACCATTGGGTCCCATGGATGTTGCACTACCCCTTGTGATCACCTATGCAAACTCGTCACATGCTCCAACTACAGCTGACAAAGCCACCCGACTCATTGAGCGAATCCAACACATCCTCCAATAGGTTCAATATATTTTACATAAGTCCAATGCCAAGTACAAGCAACGCCATGATCAACACTGGGTGCCACACCAGTTTCGGGTGGGAGACAAAGTTTGTTTGCACTTGTAGAAAGAACACCTTACATGGCCTCATGGAAAGATTTTTCCACTCCATTATGGGCCTTAAACCATTACCAAGGTTGTGGGTGACCATGCTTTTGAGCTCAACATGCCTCCCTTCCTTATTTTGCACCCAATTTTCAATGTGGACCTCTTTCGGCCTTATTTTCCACCATTATTGGACGCCTCGGAGATCGAAAAACAGTTGACACCAACATAGCTCAACCATGACTGCATGGAACATGCATCCACTGATCATATTGTGGACACACAGGTCAAGGGAACTCACCAACAAAGTATCCAACTTTATCGGGTTGTCAAAGTAGGGCAACTCCTGCACCAAGGCAAGTGGATCACCCATGGCCAAATTCAACATTTTTTTTTCTCATCTGATGGGGGAACTCAACACAATGGATACCATTTCTTCCTAAGGAGGGAGGATTTATCCAAGTGTATATCAGTGGCCACCCACCTTTTCCAACTGGCTCAAAACAATATTCTAGCAATTTTGGCAATTTACTATTTTTAACAGTTTTTAACTTCTAGGGCCAGTTTGAGGGCCTAAACAACATTTTTTTCATGATCATGCACCTCAAGTATAGTCAAAGACTCTAATTGGCCCCCCTAAATTAATATCCTCATCAATAGCTTTCCAACGAGCTATCATGTGCCCTAAACGAATATTGTATGCAAAAGTTACGACCCTGGGAAGTTAATGTACTAACTTACCCCAACGAGGCCCACATGACTTTTGGTGCTTCATCTCCTAGGGTTAGATTTTAGGATGTCTAGGGTTATGGAATTCATCCTTATTGTAAAAATTCCTTTATAGACTCATTTTACTCATCTTCTTGCGAATGAGCATAGCCTTCACATCTCTTCTCAGAGATAATCTACGACCCTTCTAGCAAGCTTGCTTTCAGTTTGCATTTTACAGTTTTCAGCATATTTCTTATTTAATAGAAGTCAATTTTTACTGTATCTCTATTATTGTTCACTATGTCTTTGTGTTAACATTATAAATATGTGGTTTCATTTTGTCCCGCTCATAAATCCAGATCACTGATTCAAGGATGAGATAGAAGATGATAATATCAACAACTTTATTAGTGACCCCTCATCTGTAACCCAACCAACATTCTAGATTTTAGATTTTGTAATGAATAAACCTAACTAATAAATTCCTGTTGACGATTGAACTCAGAAGAAATACCTACAACCCTGAGCCATAAAAGCATCCCAATTGAGATTGAGCCCAGGAAAACTCTAAAAATTAATATGAATATGTCCCTCTCACAAAAAGAAAGGCTAATCCAACTATTGCATGACCCAAAAAAGGTCTTTGTGTGGGATTACATGGATATGAAGGGTATTCACCTTGATTTTTGTACCCATCACATCTATATAAAATAAGATTGTCGGCCTATTCACTTGCCACAACACAGAATGGACCCAACCTTGAAAGAGATCATAAAAGAAGAACTCCAGAAACTGTTAAATGTTCATTTCATCTACCCAATCTCAAACAGTCAGTGGGTATCCCCACTAGTCATCGTACCCAAGAAAAATGGAAAATGGAGGATCTGTGTTGACTATAGAGAGATAAATAAAACTACACAAAAGGACCATTTCTATTTGACTTTTATTGACCAAGTACTTGATGGCCTGTCTGGAAAGAAGTTTTTTTTCATTTCTTGACGGTTTCAATGGATATAACCAAATCTAGATAGCTCCTAAAGATCAGGACAAAAATACCTTTACTTTCCCCTAGGGAACATTTTCCTACTTATTCCTCTCATTTTGGCTTTGTAACACACTTGCTACTTTCCAACGGGCTATATTTAGAATATTTTCAGATTTGGTTAATGACTCTCTCAAGATTTATATGCTTGATTTCATGCCCTATGACAATACATTTGACATAGCTACGGATAACCTTGAATTTTTTTTGAAATGATGTAAACAAACTCATCTATCCTTCAACATAGAAAAATTCCATATGATGATGGATGAGGGATTTGTACTTGGTCATTATATTTCTTCTGCAGGGATACAAGTGGATCTGACTAAAATAGAGGTAATCTTGAAAATTCCTCCTCTGAAATCAGAAAAAGAGGTGCATCTCCTTTTAAGAAAGACTGGTTATTATCGCCATTTCATTAAAAACTACTCCATAATTGCATCTCCTTTATTTGCATTACTTTCAAAGAATAAAAAATTAATATGGATTGACAAATGCCAAACTACTCTTACAGATTTGAAGAAACACTTATTTGAAGCACCCATCTTGCGAGGGCCTAATTGGACTTTGTGATTCCATATTTCTACAGCTGCCTTGGATGCTTCCATCGACATTGTACTAGGTCAGTGCGAAGAATGAAACCCATGCACTATCTATTACATCAACAAAAATTCGACTCCTATCGAGTTAAATTATGCGGTAACCGAAAAATAATTCTTTGTTGTTGTTCACACTATTAAACAATTCCAGAATTATATCACAGGATACCAAGTATTCATACATACAAACCATTCTCCCATTAAGTATCTAATGAGTAAATCTGTCACAAATGGTAGAGTTACCAGGTGGTTACTTTTACTACAAGAATTTGACATCACTATTGTGGACAAGACTGGAAAAGATAATTTCGTTGCAGACTTCCTTTCTAGGCTTACCAACAATAGTGATGACTCCCCTATTGAGGATTATTTTCCTTATGAGCACTTATTTGAAGTATCTACTCAATCACCGTGGTATGTATATATTGCTAATTATATTGTTGCAGGAAAACTACCACACCACCTCTCTCCTAGAGAACGATGAAATATTATTCAACAAAGTGCCCAATATTCTTGGGTAGGCGGATGTCTCTTTTATACATGCCCTGATCTTGAGATCTAGAAGTGTAAAAGAGAAGATGAAATCCATGATATTATGAAATCTTGCCACAATGAGCCTTGTGGCAGGAACTTTGCTAATAAAAGAACAGGTTACAAAGCACTTTGCATGGGATATTACTGGCCTACTCTGTTCCAGGACACCAAAAAGTATGTACATGGATGTGATAGTTTCCAACAAATGGGCCAACCCATTCGATCAGAAGAAATGCCATTAAAATTTCAATTGGTTATCGAACCCTTTGATAAGTGGGCTCTTGAATTTATGAGGCCCATCAATCCCACATCCCGTTAGAAGACCTACTTCTTGGTTTACACATACTACGTTACCAAATGGGTCGAAGCCAAAGCACTCATCAAAGCCACTAAAAAAGATGTTGCATAGTTTTTGTTCAAGGATATATTTGTTTTCTTTGGAGTGCCAAAATAAATATCACAGATGGAGGACCTCAATTTACTTCCCAATTGATCACATAACTTACCAAGAAGTATAATATTTGCCGCAGGATTACGTTACCTTACCATCCACAAGAAAATGGGCAAGTTGAAAGCACTAATAAAGTTATTGAAGGAATACTTACTAAAACCATGGCTAGTCACCATCATGATTGGGTCGAGTGACTATCAAAGGCCCTTTGAGCCTACAGGATAACATGGTGGAAAACCACGAGTTTTTCTCCATTTGAACTTATGTATGGTAAGGACCCTCTCTTCCCCATTGAATTTGAGATAAAAACGGTAAGGACTTATTTAGAAGTAAATCTAGATCTAACCACAACACATAAACACTGTCTGGATCAGCTTAGTGAATTTGATGAAATACGCTTGGATGCCATACATCATACTGACCACATTCAACAACAATGTGCCAAGTGACACAATAAATTTATTAAAAATAAGGTGTTTCAAAAGGGCATTTGGGCACTATTATATGACTCCCGATTTAAGGATTTCAAAGGGAAACTCTACACTAGATGGTTAGAACTTTATGAAGTGGACACAATTTTTGACGATGGGACTATTAGGCTCACAACCATAGATGGATCACATACCTATTTACTTTCTAATGGACATAGTCTTCGGTTATATCACTAACCACTTTCCAAGGATTCATTTATTTCTCATATCATTTCAGATCCAGGTTTCAAAATCATTGGGGCTAAACACCACCCTTCCACACACTATAATGCATCACTTTCCAACTGAAACTCATCCCTTACTATGACTCATTTGCTATGTCTTACATTACCACTTGCTTGCTGTTACTCATACTTGTTCAGGGTGCCACGTTCTGCTGCAACTCTCTGGTCAGGGGATGAAACTTTATTGCAATGGTACTACAACTCTGCGTCAGAAAAATGATGCTGATGTGGAATTTGATAACACCATAAATCACGCCATTATATTCATTCATGCCTCGACCAGGGCATGTAATCAATTGTCGACACACTTGACGTACTTTATGGTAAGTACCCAACATGTACGTCTTTCCCATATGCTCACATAATTTTAAGTTTCAAAGTGACATTTGGACTTGCGCCGTCAACCTTTCCACCTTAGCCGAGGATGGTTCAAAACTTTAGTTGGGGGGGACACGTCATTCCATCATACACCATATTTATTTCACCAATCATATCACGACACCCTACCATGACGATATGACATTCCCATTGTGTGCCATTATTACTAATTACGACCCAAACCACCATACTCTCAATTTTCCTAATTTAACAATCCACCTCTAGCATTCGACTGCATGTCCACACCTACAACTCACTCTGCTGAAAAATACACAGACAAAAATCCAACAAGAATATGACTACCTACGATGGGGGGCTCAACCATTCATCATGATCCTGAATCACTTGGGTTGCTGCGCAACCACCTTGAGGCCTACCAAATCTTCAAGAGTGCAGGTTGGGTTACCTTTTTCAAGAGATTGCATGGATTTAATGATGATGTCACCCTCGAGTTTGAAAAGAACTTAGACAAAAAAATCTCATCAGTTCGAGGGCTGCATGTATATTTCACAGAGACAACCATCACAAAGGTCATCGGACTATCAAGGATAGGGGTAATCTGGTTCAACAAGAAAGTGTTCATTCCGATGACCAAAAAAAACTTTATGAGAGACAAAGAACAAGTTAGGAACAAAGGTAAGGGAGTCTAAAGAACCTCTCTTCCCTTCCATGGAAATATGTAGCGTACTTTATTCAGTGATATATTACCTACAAAGGTAGATTCACAGTCATCTACAATTATCATTTTATGATACTGTCTCACCTTCGCCATGGACAATTCCTCAACATTCCTTGTTTTCTGTTAGAGTCCATAAAAATAACGGAGATCTTTGTCCACCACTCTAAACATCCAAAAACTTGCGTTTCGAACCATGGAATGATTAAACTTTTGGTCATCCATGCATTGGGACAAAGGAATGCTACATGGCATGAATTCATTGGTTCTACGTGAACTCAAGGGTCAGAAGAGAAAGGAAGCGGTGCCATAGAGAAACAAATAGAGAACAAGGAAGCAAAGATGAAAGGGGTTAAATCTGAACCAGAGCATGTTAATAGAAACAACAAGTCTGGAAATGTCAAGTCCAAGAATGAGGATGTTATGGAGTTAGAAAGTACCCATGATGACATGACCACTGGAATGGAAACATAGGAAAATGCAGGGGCAGACACCGAGAAGGAGGACACAAAAGAAGATACAGAGAAATAAATTGAAGGAGGTGATATAGAGAAGGAACCAAGCATAGAGGGTACATAAATAAACCAAGAATACCTTGACGAAGAATAAGAGGTTTACATGACTCGGGTACAATGTAACCCCTCTGCTGCACAAAATGTTTCACCACTTCCATCTAGTGATGAAGTGGAAATCATAGGAGAAAACCATCCCGTTGAAGAATATAATTCCTGCCTAATCATAGAAGAGCTTCCACGATATAAGAAAATGAAAAATAGATCATTTCGAGGAATTAATAATGATCCCCCAAGGAGAATAAATAGGTGTTCCTTAGAAGAAACATCAACCAAACCATCTGAGCCATTAATCATTGCTAATTTCCCATAAGAACCTACTGAGAAACCAACTGCTGCAAGGAAGGGAAAAAAAAAACAAGAATCACAAGTTCCAGGCAAGGTAAAATTGCATCCATGATTAATAAAGTCAATTATATAAAAGAAGAAAATTCTAGGCTTGAGGAATAACTTAGGGTCTTAAAAGGAAAGTTTCAAAAAGGAGAAACTCCCCCAGGACTGGGAGCCTTAGTTGAGATTGCCCAGCTAGTGGAAAAATTATTTTATCCTTTAAAAATGAGGTTGGAATATCAGAGGATAAAGTGTCCAGGGAAAAATTATGTTCAACCTATGGTGATGTCCTTAGTCAGGCAGGGTATGCACATAATAATGTGTTTCCACTTAAATTTATTTCAGTAGGCATTCCTACATAGTCCGTTGAGAAGGATGAGGATATTACTGGGGTTACCTAAGGTATCCAAGAAGAACCTTTCATAGAAACAACATGACCCACCCCAGACATTGAAATAAAGGCTGCAACTCAGGAAGAGAAAGAATGACACAGTGATGGAGAGACAATTGAGCCTTTTCAGGATGGCACAAGGAGTCCTGCCCAAGAGACTACTATTACACAAGAACTAGTAGTACTGGGTGCAAAGACAACTTAATCATATCAAAACACCAAAAAGGATATCGAAAATATAGGATAAAAGGATGTTGAAACTCTAGGAGATGAGAATTCTGAAACTCCAGGAGATGAGGATGCTAAAACTCCAAGGGAGGAGTTACAACATAAGGAGAAGAAGGACATCCTATGGTGGACACAAAAAAACTTGACAAAGACATTGTTATTACACAAGAACCAACAATGCTTGGAAGTGAAGAAGGGGAACTTGAAGAAGAAAAGAGCCAAGAAACAACGCCTGATGTTGACATGCTGATTGTTGAAACTCATAAGTGGAAGCAACTAACAATGTCACTCGAGGAAGGGGGAATCTATATTCAAGAGCATAGAAAGGTTATCCATGACCTCAAAGAGATATTGGCAGAAGAAGTAATGTTTTAGAGACAAAAGTGGGATAAGATGAAGGAAGATAAACATAAGTTGAAGGATCTGGAAGACCAAGTTCGAGCCCTACAAGATACAAAGGTAAAAGTATGTGACTTGGAACAAGAATTGTTGAATTGTAGAAACCCTTCCCCTGCTTATCCATTGTTTCTTAAGGAACAATTCATCATGTTCCAATTGGAATCTATGAAAGAGAATAGATTCTGTAAGTTTGAATCTACTATTTCATTTCTGAAGACTTTCTTTTAGAGCATCCTTGCAGACCAACATTTTCTATGTGAATTGTACTTGCATGACATTATCTTGTTTGGGGAACAAAAAATAAATATTTATCCATATGTCGAAGACATTCAGTTAAGATAATTGATCTCATTTGTTAGCAACCAAGCAAAGTGGAAAGCAACCTATGATATTATAAAAACCAGAAGGAGAAAGAGCTATGGATTTAGGGAGAACCTTCCCCCATTGCTGATATTATCAGAGATTTCAACAATTTCCTCGGTTTAGAAGGATGGATTTCCATTATGAATGATGTTCATCTCTTTATTATGGATCTTTGTCCCACATGCATTAATATCAAGTTGAAATAAACTCTGGATGGTAGTTGGCTCAGGTGGGAAGCCTCTGATGAATAACTGAAGAGGAAGGACCCCTATGGCTACCCAAACTTCATATGTTCCTTGTCAAGAATAAATAAGTATATGGATTACATCATGAAATGTGGATCAAGGTGGCTTGGAATTAGATACATAATCCCTTTGGTTTGGCTGTCCACCAGATGATATAAACACAAATACCATCTAAGGCAAGATGAATATTGTTGGATAGATGTGATGATGAGTAACAGATACATGGCTGGTCAGGAAGATACCACTGGGACATATAGCCTCACTAGTCTTCATCTACGACATGTTGACGTGGAATCAGACTGATGAACTGCATGAGGACATGCAATTGCTTTAGTTGGGGGGAGATATTGAGTTCAATAATTGACACTCTTTTTGCCACCAATTTGTTACTACTTTTTATCCTTCCTTTATTATTCGTTCTCTTTCATAGCCATTATAGTCCAAAATATTTCCCTTTTGATCCTGGTATGCTAAGTACACTTGATGCCTTGATTCTTTAAGTTTTTCTTGCATTATGGGAAGGATAATGTCTATTTTGGGTGATTACTAATAAAGTGTGAAGAATCCTTGCAGAAGAACCTACCGATACAAGTATTGCTACTCCAGAATGATGCTACTCCGAGATGCTGTTACATCACAGGTGCTGCTACTCTAAGGTGATGCTACTGTGAGACGTTGTTACTCTACAGATGTTGTTACTCCGTAATGTTGTTACTTTGAGATTCCACTACTCTTAATAGTTCCGACGCTATTCAGAGATCACCATGTTGATACTGATTAAGTCATTGACTCATGAACCCTTGTGGAAATGACTGGTTCCCTTTAGTGACATGGCTATTCTTGAGTCACGATTATTATATATCATAAGTTTGAGTCACCATATTGAAAAATAGGATAGTTTAGTGGGTGAAATCTCTAATCAAGTAATCATGTAGTTGTAATCAGTTACAAGAAATATTGTATCTTCTTAACTAAGACAACATTGAACAACTTGAGAATCGAAATATTCTCAAGGCTGTTTGTAATTGTTAATATTCCAATATTACATAGATGAGGGAGTTTTAATAGGAAGAGCATATTTTCTCCCGAGTTAGTCTAGGTTTTGGGAAAAATAAAAATCGGCTTGGCTGATGAAGAACAACATTTGTATCTGCACCTCTCGATTTCTGAGTAATAAAGACCTGGCAAGTTTGTGGTTCAATTTTGTGTGCAATTAAGTTGTAGTTCTTGTATCTTTTTTAGCCCTTTCTAAGGAGGAAGGGCCCTCCTCTTTAGAAGGTTTTCTACCACTGTATTAGTCGATATATTTACTTTGTTTCTCTCGCAAGGATTTTCTTTGTTGTTATTGTCATTCAAATTGATTTTGAGTGTTTCGGTGCAGATTCAAAGTGTTGTAACTTGAATGTAATTTGGTTTCAATTTTGTCTCTAGCATTACTGTTACAGTGTGATCTATTTTAAGCAATGTGTTTCTTATTCCAACACAAAAAAGGACTGACTTCATTTCCAAAAAGTGTGTTTCTTATTCCAACACAAAAAAGGATTGATTTCATTTCCAACAAGTGTTTTTTTTTATTCCAATGCAAGAGAGGATTGATTTCATACCTGTAGTGAGGATTGATTTTAATTACAGTCAGTGTGTAAGGTTTTAAATTATTAACAAGAAAGTGCTTTTAGTCAATTGAGTTTAATATGCAATACTTCATTTTACACTAGAAAAGTAGAAGAATTGCTTCTGTTATAAGTGAACTTATTTCAGTTTTAGTAAAAGTGTGGATTGTTCCTTTTAAGTATTAATTCCTTTTTTAGCAAGAGTGGTTTGATTAAATTCACAATAGTATGCCTTTAATTTGATATATGCAAGGACTTAATTTAGTTAACATTGGCTTGTCTTCATTCCCATGCAAGTTTGATTGGTGAGATTTTGTTCTTCAGGTTTCAGGATAGTGTTAGCTAAGGGTTGTTGCATGAATATACATTACATGATAACCTTGAAATAAAAGACTTACCCAAGGTTGAAAATTGATGTATTGGATGTTTTAATAACACGATTAAATACACCAACAACAAAATCGGTTGATGCCAATAGAACATTGACGATCGGTGAAAATATTTTCTTCTAACCACTTGAAAAATTTAAGCTGAACTCCCCGATGACCAATTTTCTCATTGACATTGATGAAAGTGAAGTGTTCATGTATCACACATACAAACAAAACCCTTCAATCATCGATGAAAACTAAGAAAAGTATATATATCTAACATATTGTGTGATTTATTAGCTATATGGCAAGTGACATGGTAGTTTGATGTGGCAAGGGGTGAGACATAACTAGTGATGTGGCAAGTGACATGGCATCTGACGTGGTTGGTATGGAATTCCACATGGCAGGTGGTGTGGTAGTATGAAACTCATGTCTAATAAATGACATGGATCATTGGTTTATCAAAATCAATCAAATCCTGTCTTATCCACTGGCGGTCAAGATTCATCAAGTGTTTGCATCAGACGATTGAGAATCATTTATGTTCCTGCGACTCGATCAATGTCGAAAATATTTAGGATTCCTTTATATTCTATAATATATATTATCCCACACTGATGATCGAACCTCATCAATGATTGGTGATATTTCTCACCCTTCTCCAAAATTGTGTTAAAAGGTATTGTCAACCCCCGATTTGCTAATGGTGCCGACCAAGCGCCTATCGAGACCGAGGAAAACAAGATTCTTATTACGATTTTTTTTTGTATTTTTCATATAAATTATTAAGGCATGACCCCCCTTCTACTCAACTTAGGAAGTTAGATATGATCTTCTATCTGGGAAAATATTTTTCAAGCTTGAAGCACAAATGACTGAGAGGGATTAGAGAGAAATACATAAAACAAAGTGAAAGCAAGATAAACTAATAATAAAGGAGATGAAAAGGGAAAGTGGTACCCATTGAAATCCATGATATTTCAGAGGGTGTGTTGAGGTATCAACAAATGGAAATTCACTGGGTGAAACTAGAATCTCAGAATTTTACATTATGTGTAATGACATAGCAGTTTCAGGAGCAGAATTTGATCTGAGATAAAAACACAAAATCCATTTATAAATATGTATACATATAATCTAGTGAAAAATCAACCATGTATGTCTATGTGTACTTTCCTGACTTCTGACATCTTTACCTTGAACCAACGATCCATGCTTAATAGAAAAAACTAGATAGAATATCACCAGTGATAGGAGAAAGCAAAGTTTCCAACCTATAAGCACTTGAAACCTTCTTTTTTTGTTTCTCTACTTCCAGTGGGTGTCCATAGCCCCAACATAGTCACCCTGATATCACAGACCTTGCTCCACTACTAGTGAGGGTCCATAGCTCTGACGAATATATTTGGATACCCTTATTGACATCATCATGTATTTATTAAAATATGTCTCCTCCTACACCATTTTCCCTTTCTTTTATGATGTTTATTGCAAACATGTAACCATTTATGGATATCTTTTGGCAAGGACATTTGTAGGAATACAAATGATCCAAGGAGGAGGATATCTATTTCTTCGAAGAAGGTGCCCAATACCTAGGATTTTGTAGAGAATCTCACTAAGGAGATGTGATATCCTTATTATTTTTTTTGAAAGATATAGTCCATACTCTCCTTCATTTCCATTATTCCCTTCAAAACTTCTGAACCACAAATTAAACAATATGTTCAATCCTCAAATAATATGCATACAAAAGTGTAAAAAGTTTCTAGATTCAAATATTTCATGGGATGAATTCCCTTACTTCCGCTTCAAATAATCAAGTTATGGGATAAGAATACTTGCCTCTCCATGACCCACCAAGAGCTAAGAATCAACATTATTTCACGACTTAGCAAAAAACTCTAACCAAAAACAAAAAAAAGAAAATAAAAACATACCACTAAACAAAACTAAAATGAAGAAAAACAAAATCATAGCATAATGAACCCTATGGTACAAATCCACTTACCCTGAGCAACTAGGTAAATAATACTTTTAATCTATGGCCATTTATAGGGAGAGAATCTAGTTCACCCCCTAGGTTTTGCAATCGATACGTTATTGCTCCAATTTTCTCAGCTACCAGATAAGGACCCAACCATAAATTTTGAAACTCAGAATGTCTTCCTTTAGGCGCACTAACCTTATCCCATTTAAAAACCAGATTCCCTACATTAAAATTTTTATCCCATCTTTGTGTTTTTCAAACAATCTCTTTACCAATTGTTGATGGGCTATGAATTTTTTTCTATCCCTTTCCCTTTCCTCTTCAAGCATAAGAAGTGTGTCAATACGTTGCAACATGTTTGAAAGAGATTGACCTCTAGAGGCATGGGAGAGATGCAAATATGGAAGGTATATGTTTGTAAGCAATATGGATTCCTACCCATAAACAAGAAAGTATGGGGAATTCCCTAGGGATTCTTTAGGGGTTACCCTATTATCTCAAAGCACACTGTGTAGAGTATTGTGCCAATTCTTGTGATTTTCAGTGACTATTTTCTTCAGGATCCTACTCATATTTTTGTTCATATATTTTGTTAAACCATTTACCTTTGGGTAATAGTTAGCAGAATACCTTAATATATTCCCTTTATGTAGTGAAAATTTAGTTAGGAGAGTAGAGGAGAAGTAAGAAACGTTTCCAAACACGATCATGGATGGTACCCAAAATTTGGTAATTAGGCGTCGTTCTGGGAACTGGATGACTACTTTTTCATTAATTCGGGTAAGGGGAATGAGTTTGGACCATTGGGTGGAGCAATATATTACAACCAATATGTACTTGTGATGTTTGGAATAATTTGGGTTGACTTCTCCTATGACATCTATCCCCCATTGCTCAAAATTTCTGGAAATCATTACATGTAAAATTATGGAGGCTCTTTTTTCTTTACCAACACTTAGCTGACATACCTTGCGTGTCCTTAGTGTTGAGATTTGGGTACCTTGGAAAGTGGTCCCCATGTGTTTATGAGTCTCTAAACACAAAGGGGGAAACTATTACCCTTGTACTTTACTTTATGATTCTAATTCCACTTTGACTTAGGAGATTTAAGTCAAAAGTGAAATATGTCACTTAAGTCATTAAAGTGACAATTAATTCACAAAGTGGGTGAATTAATAGATCACATAAAGAAAACTAAGGAAAGNGACGAATATATTTGGATACCCTTATTGACATCATCATGTATTTATTAAAATATGTCTCCTCCTACACCATTTTCCCTTTCTTTTATGATGTTTATTGCAAACATGTAACCATTTATGGATATCTTTTGGCAAGGACATTTGTAGGAATACAAATGATCCAAGGAGGAGGATATCTATTTCTTCGAAGAAGGTGCCCAATACCTAGGATTTTGTAGAGAATCTCACTAAGGAGATGTGATATCCTTATTATTTTTTTTGAAAGATATAGTCCATACTCTCCTTCATTTCCATTATTCCCTTCAAAACTTCTGAACCACAAATTAAACAATATGTTCAATCCTCAAATAATATGCATACAAAAGTGTAAAAAGTTTCTAGATTCAAATATTTCATGGGATGAATTCCCTTACTTCCGCTTCAAATAATCAAGTTATGGGATAAGAATACTTGCCTCTCCATGACCCACCAAGAGCTAAGAATCAACATTATTTCACGACTTAGCAAAAA
Source organism: Picea sitchensis (assembly GCA_010110895.2). Lineage (NCBI taxonomy): Eukaryota > Viridiplantae > Streptophyta > Pinopsida > Pinales > Pinaceae > Picea > Picea sitchensis. The sequence continues at coordinate 44,705 of SNQJ01S0025892.1, forward strand.
ACTCTAACCAAAAACAAAAAAAAGAAAATAAAAACATACCACTAAACAAAACTAAAATGAAGAAAAACAAAATCATAGCATAATGAACCCTATGGTACAAATCCACTTACCCTGAGCAACTAGGTAAATAATACTTTTAATCTATGGCCATTTATAGGGAGAGAATCTAGTTCACCCCCTAGGTTTTGCAATCGATACGTTATTGCTCCAATTTTCTCAGCTACCAGATAAGGACCCAACCATAAATTTTGAAACTCAGAATGTCTTCCTTTAGGCGCACTAACCTTATCCCATTTAAAAACCAGATTCCCTACATTAAAATTTTTATCCCATCTTTGTGTTTTTCAAACAATCTCTTTACCAATTGTTGATGGGCTATGAATTTTTTTCTATCCCTTTCCCTTTCCTCTTCAAGCATAAGAAGTGTGTCAATACGTTGCAACATGTTTGAAAGAGATTGACCTCTAGAGGCATGGGAGAGATGCAAATATGGAAGGTATATGTTTGTAAGCAATATGGATTCCTACCCATAAACAAGAAAGTATGGGGAATTCCCTAGGGATTCTTTAGGGGTTACCCTATTATCTCAAAGCACACTGTGTAGAGTATTGTGCCAATTCTTGTGATTTTCAGTGACTATTTTCTTCAGGATCCTACTCATATTTTTGTTCATATATTTTGTTAAACCATTTACCTTTGGGTAATAGTTAGCAGAATACCTTAATATATTCCCTTTATGTAGTGAAAATTTAGTTAGGAGAGTAGAGGAGAAGTAAGAAACGTTTCCAAACACGATCATGGATGGTACCCAAAATTTGGTAATTAGGCGTCGTTCTGGGAACTGGATGACTACTTTTTCATTAATTCGGGTAAGGGGAATGAGTTTGGACCATTGGGTGGAGCAATATATTACAACCAATATGTACTTGTGATGTTTGGAATAATTTGGGTTGACTTCTCCTATGACATCTATCCCCCATTGCTCAAAATTTCTGGAAATCATTACATGTAAAATTATGGAGGCTCTTTTTTCTTTACCAACACTTAGCTGACATACCTTGCGTGTCCTTAGTGTTGAGATTTGGGTACCTTGGAAAGTGGTCCCCATGTGTTTATGAGTCTCTAAACACAAAGGGGGAAACTATTACCCTTGTACTTTACTTTATGATTCTAATTCCACTTTGACTTAGGAGATTTAAGTCAAAAGTGAAATATGTCACTTAAGTCATTAAAGTGACAATTAATTCACAAAGTGGGTGAATTAATAGATCACATAAAGAAAACTAAGGAAAGCGAGTTTCTTAAGTGAGATTTAGGGATTCAATCTCACCCATTTATTAGACTTGGCTAGATTGGATCTAGGCCATTGATCTTTTAGGGTTTGACCAAAGGAGGCTAAAGGAGGGTATAGTGCATTTATGAGACTCATTCTTCACTTGTGAGAAGAGGAGAAGAGGAGGATAGCTTGGGTGAAATTCTTAAGGAGAGGAGGGTGCACTTTGTTGAAACAGATCTTAAAATCTTTAATCCTTAAGGCCTAGATTTTTATTTTTTGTGTTTTTCGGGTTTCTTAAAATCATAATTTCGTCATGTCTAAATTCGCGACGCCTTTTTATTATTTATTTTTTGAATAAATACGGGAAAGAGTTTACAGAAATATAAGTTTTTCCAACGCTCTTTGAAATTATTTAAAAGGAGTATAATTTTAAATTCGCGAGTTTTTCAGTTAAATGTTAAAAAAATCGGGATTCGGGGTTTTTCGTAAACAAATGATTGATGCAAATTGAATCACGAAACCCCGATCTCTGATTTCCCAATGCATTCAAATATTAAGTAAAAGTACGAATTAATTTAATCTCTTCTAAAAAAGATTAAGAGTTAAATAATTATGTCACGATTTCGGCATTCGCGATTCTGTAAGAGCGCGTCTCTTGTCATCACATTTCCCGAAATCTCGATTTCAGAAATCTCGATAGATTAAACTAATGATGTTTTGTCCCTAATCATGATTATTCATTTAATTAAGATCAGTTAAAACCTCTTCTGAAAAAAGAAACAAGCCATCACGATTTCGCGATTTCGGGATTCATGATTCCGTGAGAGCACATCTCATGTCATCGTATTTCCCAAAATCCCGATTTCTGAAAATCTCGAAAGGGTCTAATCTCGATTAATTAACATGCTAAAAAACGTTTAAATTTTAATTAATACATCACGATTTCGCGATTTCACATTTTGGTAATCGGGTTTCTTCGATGACATATTTTTCGACATCAAGATTGCCGAAACCTCGAAAAGTCATGTTTTCAAATTTAACTCATAATTAACACTAATAAATCCCCTTTCTAAACAGGTTTAAAGTTAATCTTTCTTTGAGTGTTCATTAACGTGTCATTGTCCGATTAAGTAAGTTTCTCTTTTTATTTTGAAAATGCCGAGAAAGCCTAAGTATGGACATTAAATGCATATCTCTGAAAATATTTTTTGCATTAAGAGTTTTAAATTCGTGACGGATGTACAAACCTTATTATTTTTATGATATATTCAAGTAAACGTTTGAAACATTTGTATTTTCATTTTAAAGCTGAGCTTATTCATCCACTTTCTGTGACAGTTTCTCAAGTCAAACGCAGAGCTATGGCACCTAAAAAAGCACCGAAGAAGAATGAAGAACCACAGGAAGGTGATATTATCTCGGATACTACTCCACACTCCATACACTCCATCAAAGCATGGGCTCAAATTTATGAATTGATGGAGGATGAGTTAAAGTATGCAGACCCTGATTCTAAAAATCATCTACGGGACGTTGCTGAGTCTGAGCTTCATAAGGTTGTTGCGCGCCCACGGCTGGTGGCATATACAGATATGGTCGGTTGGGCTCTAGATAAGGTGGATATCCCAACAAGGAGTATTCAGAACGAGAAAGGAGCTATCGTCGGCTCGTTTCGGCCTGAGCACATTCAAGTAATGTATAAACTATCGCTGAATTATAAACACACCTTTAATGCTGAATTTTTAGCTGAGTTTCAAAGAAAGGAATGTGTTGAGGCAGACCAGACATATCCCGACATAATTAGAGTTTGGGCGAGGTCTGAAGCAAAGTTTAGGGATGATAATCATGGGATTTATGCTACAGCTTCCTTAAACGAATATATGGTTTATGTAGCCATGATGTTATGTAGACTTTTCGGGAGAAAAGATCCCTGTCACTTTCATGCAGACTGGGTACCCTTCTTAGAAGAAGTTTCAAACGGAAATGGTTTTAACTGGCATAAAATTTTATCAGATAACTTGACGCAAGAAATTGTAAATTATAAAGCAGCCAAGTCAAAGGGACAACCAATATCTTTTTATATGTCTGCATATATTATGGATGCCATCTGTTTTATGACCCCATTTCCATTAATGAATTGGAGTTGGAGTGTTTCCTTCCCAGAGCCTGTTCATAAATACCACTCAACCCTCTGGGAAGAAAATGCTAAAGAAGCATTTTACGAAGTTTGTCATTTTGTCATTATTCCTATGCACAAATTATTTTTGGGATGCGAACCCCCTCACATTTCTAATGCAGTCATAGAAAGTCTTAAATCTGTTGCCGACTAGTTTATCGAGGAAATTTTTTCCTATGTTAGGGTTTATGGTTGTTCCATTCCTCCTCACGCACTCCCGAAATTCTTACCAGATAGATTGATATGCAGAGAAGTAGCTCATCAGTTAGCCAAGGGTGGTATTGGGTTGGAATTGAAAGCACTTCAGAAAAAAGCATGGCCATCTTTCCCTGTTCATGTTGGAAAATTTACTTTATCAAATTTAGGCCATTCTAAGGTAGAGGCCGAGTCACTGGAAGAAGTGAAGCTAGTAAATATTGAGCATAGAAAATATGACCCCTATCAAATAATAAGTAGGCATTACATTCATTGTAATTTAAAGGCATATGAACATGAAGTATCTGTTTATGATGATTTTTTTAAAGATGTTAAGTCTTATGAAGAAGTGTTGAACAGAGTCCAAGCCTTGTCACCTAACTCACAGGCTGGGTTTGCATCTTTTCAAAGTCATAGGCGAAGTTGCCTACCTAAAATTTTACAGGGTGAAATTCTGACCCCATCACTAGAGCAGGAAGGAACCCCTCTAGGGTTCGAAACTAATACTCAGGGTAAATAAGATGACAAAGGTAAGGAGAAGGATTCTGAAATACCTCCTCAAAACACAGAGGGTTCTCAGACAAAGGAACCAGAGACAAAGAAAGGAAAAGGACTGGAAACAAATCCAATAATTCTTGACGATGTTCCAGAAAAGATAGGAGGAACAACTTCAACAGAACTTGGTAGTCCTATCACCTCTTTAAATCCATTACAGTCTACTTTCGAAACCCCCCATGAAGGAGTTCTATATGTCAGTGACCTTGAGCCGATTTCAAGAGATGAAATCCCCCCATCGGATTACTTTTTTAGCAAAAAACGAAGAGCAGTCTTGAAACAGGAAATTCATCCAAGAGGAGAAGGAACGATTAAAAAGCATAGAGTTATCATTGATGGAAAGAAACTCAAGGAGGGAGAGTTTGCTACAGAATTAGCAGGTACAATGGGTGCAATAGCATCAACAAACATGTATTCTGTAAGTAATTTAACAACTATGCTTGAACAGAAGGATCAAACAATAATCCAGTTGCAAGACAAGCTAAAAGAAAATGAAAGAAATATTAGTTGGGGAATTCAGAAAGGTCTAGAACAAGCTAGACTTAAATATATGCAAGAAATCCAGAAGTCGAATAAAGACTTGGATGAGGCAAAACACTTAATACAGCTTACACAGGAAAAGGTTCGAAAGCTGGAAGAGGAAAATAAAAATTTGCAAGATAAGATTATTTCTATTGCTAACCAGGTAGTTGAACTTGAAACTTTCAGGACACAAGCATCAGAGATATATGTAAGAATAGAGGAGGAACAACAGAAAGTGTTCTTGAATCTGGAAGAAATCCAGAATTATTTTCAGGAATCAAATAAATCTTTAGAGAATGTGTTCCAGAAAGAAAGGGAGGTGAAAGCAGCTAGAACAACATTTCAGAAAGCAGTGGCTTCCTCATCAAAGGAAGAAATTGGAAAGACTCGGAAATTATCTATTTCTGAGCAGGTTAAAGGAGATATAATGATTAAAGTGTGGGAATCAAAATTGGCTGAATATAAACAAATCACAAGAGAAGTTAATGAATATTTCCAAGGAGTCTTCGATCTCTTTGAAAGAGATTCATTGAATATCGGAACAGATGGTTGTTTTGGATTGTTAGGCGAAGTCAATGTTGCCAAGCACTAGCTGAAGTTTAGAGAAGAGTTGGAAGAAAGGAAAGCAGAGATTTCAGACATCAAATTGATCAACATCACGGAGATCAACAAGTGGATGGTGACTTCAAGTTTAAAGTTGAAAACTCTTAAATTCACAGAAAGAATGATAGAAAGTTGGTTTCCAGAATTACAGAGGAAAGTTTTCTCATTTGAAGCAAATGAGATACCCGAAGCTCCCAGGATCTTAGTAAATTTTTTGGGAAAATGTGTTCAGTGTGTTGATGCAGAAAAATGAAGTTCGTCAACGCAAGCTTAAAACCTTTTTTTTTAAATGTTTTTATTATTAGAATTTTAAAAGAAATTGTAGACGGTTGACATTATTTTTATGTAACCGAAATATTAGGAAGTTGGTTAGTCACCAACGAGAAACTTTGAGGAAGATGTATAAATATAGTTTCAAAAGGCGGAGAAAGGGCTTCAGAAATTTTGGAGAGAGCCATTTTTGTAATATCAGTTTTGAAATACATCGAAATATTGATCACAAACGAGATTCTGGATCCTGCAACTTTGTAGCTATGTGTCTTCTCCCTGTTTAGTATACTTTGTTGAATTCTTCCTTTAATGTTTTCTCTAACAAGTAAATCAATTTGAAGTTATATACATCGTTGATTTATATTTTCAGGTTGGTTTGGATGTTAAATGGTTTACAGTCTTTCCTCTGAAATTGCTTTAGCAATTTTAAGACCTGTAAAGCTTTTGTTCCTTAATTCTTAACTCTTGTTAGAAACCCTCTTTTTCTTTCATCACTGTCTATTGAAATATAATATTCTTTCTTGATTAAAGCCTTATATTTCTATCCAGTGTTTATTTGTTGTTTATAATTCTCGAAATTGTTACAAAACTAGGAAACGGCCTTGAATGTGTTTACATTACTGTTTTGGATTTTAAAATTGTTTTTCTTATCCTCATCTCTAGAAATCTGAAGTAACAAACCGATTAAAACCCTTTTATAAATAAATAAAGATTTATCCTCCATGACTGTTCCAAGTGTTAGACAACCCAACATTGAACCCAGACTCCAAGATCAAACTAGCATCACTTTAAACCTATTTAACACCATTTTACAGACAACAACCAAACGGGTAGAACTCGAATGATCATGGGCTACTATTGAACGAGACATTAGCATCCAAGAACAACAGGAAGAAAGACAGAGGCAGTTGAGAAACTAAATCTACTCTGATCTTTCTTTGATTCCTTATTTCTAAATCATTTACAGATGCTTTGACGATATGTTTTATAGCCTTAAAACATAAACTCACGAACAACACACTTGATTGAGGGTTTGAGGAGGAAGCATTTCTTGAGTTGAGCTTGCATGGAGAGGTCATCCATGGAGGATTGGCCATCACCTTTGTGAGGGAACATACTAGATGAGGAAGGGTGCATTTGCTAGAGGAGGCACACATCTTATGGAGAGGGTGCACATATAGGAGAGAAGGGATCTTCCATCTTGTGGTATAGGTTCATTCTTGTTGGAGAGGCTCACTCTAGAAAGTAGAGGGAGCATGCTTGAGTGAGGGAACATAGTTCTTGTTGGAGGCGCATTCCATGGAGGAGGGGCACATTTGCTAGGAGGAGAGGCACATTATTGAGAGGAGGAAGATATCCTCTATATTTTGGGAGGTTCCTATTCCATAGATAGACTTACTTGACTTGCTTAGGCACACTCTAGATCTTAGAGGGCGCAAGGGTGAAGGAGGGAACACCATTTGGAGTTTTGCATGAGGAGGGGGAACACTTGAGGAGAGGGGTAGACCATCATCTTGTGGGAGGTTTTCTTGAGAGGAGGGAGATACTATGCAGGGAAAGATAAAGGCAAGGCAAGAGAAAAGATCAATCAAGAGCAAAGTCAAAGCACATGTATCCAGATAAAGACAAAGACAAGCAAAGGAAGAAAGGCACACCAAGGCAAGGAGTGCCTTACTTCACAAGGCTTGTGGGGAGGTCTTCAAGGAACGCCAGGGAATATGAGAGTGGATTCAATTGTACCAGGTTCAATTGTATATGTTTCCTGTGTTTTACATTTTTCTTTGAGGCCTTGTATATATATCTACTCCAAAATGGTTTTCCCCATGGTGGGGTTTTTCTAGGGTCATGTTGACCAAAACATATGTGTCAATTTCATGCATGCTTAGAAGTGTAGATCAACATTTTAAAGTTAAAATATCTAGAGGTAGTGTTATTTTTTTTTATGTATATTTCATGTGCTAACATTGAGTAAAGAAAACACTTGCAAGGGCACCTAAAAAGGACACTTAACCATCAAAATATTGAGCTAAAAGTTGGTGACTGTTTTCTATCCTAAAAAAATATAAAGGGACAGCCACAGAGCTGAAACTTAGATCCAAACTAAGGTCAAAGATAGAACTTAGTTGGCAGCCTCATAGGACCTCAAAAAATCTACATGGTATCAGAGCCAATGGTGGCATATACTTGCTGATTTTTGAGCATTTTCGTGGACAGTTCAGGGCTGATTTTTGACATTTGTGGACAACCTCTTTTCACACCTATGTGGACATGAGTGAGGCTGTAGTTTATGACCTATTTTCACACCTATATTTCTAGGAGTGAGGTTTGTGTTCACTTGCCTCTTTTCACACTTGTGTTGACAGGAGTGAGGCAACGTTCCTTTGCAGTTGGAGCATCCATTGGAGTGAAGTTTGGAAGTCATGTCAGCATCTCAGATGCGTGTGGAGGATAGGATAGCTGGAGCTAGCAACTAGTCGCCTTGGAAGGCAAGGATTGTATTTGTATTGGAGGACCTCGAACTATGGGATATAGTTGAGACGCCTGTGTCTGTTCCTCCTGCTACTACTCCCATCTTGTTAGCAGAGTTCATGAAGAGGAACAACAAGGCAAAGAGGACGACATGTGATTCAATGTGAGATCACATCATTCCCCACTTGACTGGAAAAGCTTGAGCATATGAGATGTGAGCATCTCTATGTAATATTTATCAGAGCTCTAATGAGAACCAGAAGATGGTTCTTCATGATTGACTGAGGGGCATTCACATGCTCTAATATGAGTCAGTTACTTCTTTCCTTGGTAGATACACCCAGATCAGAGACGAGCTTTGAGCCGTTGGAGAAGTGGTGGAACCCAATTCTATGGCGAGGACAACCTTAAAAAACTTTACCAAACCATGGGGTCCATTCATTCATGGAATTGTTTCCAGGGAGGTCATGTCCACATGGGAGAGGATATGGGATGACTTCGTTTAGGAGAAGACTAGACTTTTGGTAGAGGCTTCTAGACAACATCATTAGCAGACAATGTAGTGTGATGAGGATCTTACTCTTTAGACAAAGGGAAAGAAGAAGACTGATCAGGGAGGTTGGCAGGGTCCAAAGTTTGGGGCCCCACCACAGGGAGGAGAGATTAGCAAGGCAGAAGAGAGACATGAGAATAATGAGATGATTTTACTGTGGAGAGATGGGTCACTATGCAGGACAATGTCCCAAGAAGAATAAGAAGCAACAATATTTTTCAGCAGTGACAACATAGGATCTTGATTTTGATACACAATTTGCGAGAGAATGTGCATTCACCAGTTCTTTGTCATATTTTTCACCATCCAACATCATGTGGGGAGATCGAGTTGAGGATGACCTACTGACTCATAGTAGTGATTCATAGGGAGATCAGACTCAGGTTTCGTGGACACCATCTTCAACAGGGGTGACTGGTCCACCCAGGACAACTTCAGTTTCAGAGTTGCTGAGACAGATGGTTGGTGCAGGGTCTTCAGAGAATCAGAGATTGAAGAGGAGGAGAGACAAGTCACCATAGAGGCTTGAGCCTCACTTGTCTACAGAGATGGGCATATCAGGTTCTAGATCCACTTCAGGTGGAAGCTACTTGGTGAGAGGCAAAGCTGAGGATCTTGGTGATATGTCGAGACCCAGGTACTCTTGGTGAGATACCAAGAGAGGGAGACTCATGATGAGATGCAAAGAGAGTGACTCTTGGTGAGATGCCAAGAGTAGTGACCATTGGTGAGATTCCAGGAGGTATATATCCTTGGTGGGAGACCAAGGTGGAGATATTTGGTTTGATACCAAGATCTAAGTGATCTTGGATAGGTGGAGATACACTTCCATATATAGATCACACAAATTGAGTAGATTTGTGACAAAGACTACTTTCATTGATCAGGGTACAACCATACTCACCAAGTATATGCCAGGAGGCAACCATGTCCACTATAGGGATGATATTGGTGGCGACGAGCACTTTCCTCGATTAGAGAGAGTGTTGAGATTTGGGTACCTTGGACAGTGGTCCCCATGTGTTTATGAGTCTCTAAACACAAAGGGGGAGACTATTACCCTTGTACTTTAATTCATGATTCTAATTTCACTTTGACTTAGGAGATTTAAGTCAAAAGTGAAATATGTCACTTAATATAAGTCATTAAGTGACAATTAATTCACTTTGTGGGTGAATGGGTGAATTAATAGACATAAATCAAACTAAGGAAAGTGGGTTTCCTAAGTGGTATTTTTGGATTAAATCTCACCAATTGATTAGACTTGGCTGGGTGGATCTGAGCCATTAATATTTTAGACTTGGCTAGATTGGATCTAGGCCATTAATATTTTAGGGTTTGGCCAAATGAGGCTAAAGGAAGGTATAGTGAATTTATGAGACTCATTCTTCACTTGTGAGAAGAGGAGAAGAGGAGGAGATCTTGGGCGCAATTCTTGAGGAGAGGAGGGCACACTTGATTGAGGGTTTGAGGAGGAATCATTGCTTGGGTTGAGCTTTGATGGAGAGATCATCCATGGAGGATTATCCATAACCTTTGTGAGGGCACATACTAGATGAGGAAGGGCACATTTGCTAGAGGAGGCATGCATATTGTGGAGAGGGCGCACATATAGGAGAGAAGGTCTCTTCCATATTGTGGTATAGGTTGATTCTTGGTCAAGAGGCTCACTCTAGAGAGTAGAGGGAGCATACTTGAGTGAGGGAACATATTTCTTGTTGGAGGCGCATTCCATGGAGGAGGGACACATTTGCTAGGAGGAGAGGCGTAGTATTGAGAGGAAGAATCTCTCCTCTAGCTTGTGGGAGGTTCCTATTCCATAGAGATACTTACATCAATTTCTTAGGTGCACTCTATATCTTAGAGGGCATAAGGGTGAAGGAGGGTGCACCATTTGGAGTTTTGCATGAGGAGGGGGCACACTTGAGGAGAGGGGCACACCATCATCTTGTGGGAGGTTTTCTTGAGAGGAGGGAGATACTACAAAGAGCAAGACAAAGGCAAGGCAAGAGAAAATATCAGAGAAGAGAAAAGTCAAAGAAAAGGCATCCGGATAAAGACAAAGGAAAGAAAAGGAATAAAGGAACACCAAGGCAAAAGGCGCCTTACATCACAAGGATTGTGGGGAGGTCTTCAAGGAACTCCAAGGCATCCGAGAGTGGTTTCTATTGTACCGGGTTCACTTGTATATGTTTCCTGTGTTGTACATTTTGATTTGAGGCCTTCTATATATCTGTTTTCTCCAAACTGGTTTTTCCCATGGAGGGTTTTTTCTAGGGTCATGTTGACCAAAAAAAGATGCGCCAATTTCATGCATGCTTAGAAGTGTAGATCAATATTTTAAATTTAAAATATATAGAGTTAGTGTTAATTGTTTTGATGTATATTTCATGTGCTAACATTGAGTAAAGAAAACACTTGCACGAGCACCTCAAAAGGACACTTAACCATCAAATTATTGAGCTAAAAGTTGGTGACTGTTTGCTTTCCTAAAACAATAGAAAGGGACAAACACAGAGTTGAAACTTAGAGCCAAACTAAGGTAAAAATAGACCTTAGTTGGCAGCCTCATAGGACCTCATAAAATATACACTTAGATTTGTATGTGCATCCCTAAACAAGGTTGACTAGTAGTAACCTACTCTTAGGATTTTATGAGTTGTGGTATCTCCCACAAAGTGCCCATTTGTTGGGCCATCATGCAAATATTTCAACACCTTCTTTGCTTCTTCCTTCTCATGACATATAAGAAAAAATCCATCATAATTTTTTTGGAATAATATAGAGTTAATGAGGCTATATTGGGAAAATTTCAATCGAATGTATCTTCTCTCCTTAGGATTTAAATGTTCTAGGTAAGTGTCATTATGGAGAAAAGAAGAGAGATTTCAGTACCATGAGTCATTACTTGGTGGGATGTAAAACACTTCAATACACCATAAGGATAGTTCATTATCCCACCCAGACTCATCTATCCCTAGTCTTGGGACTCCATGGCCAATTTGCATAAACCTTGAACTCTAACTATTTTTGTTGGTTTAATTTCGAGGTCAAATTATTGGATGAGAGTCATCCAATTTCCTCTCCTTCCACCCATTTCTCATTGCGTGAATAGTGAACTCACAACAGGGTGGGGTACTATAACTTTAGCGTGATTATTGAGGATGTAATAGTGGAAATGTTTGACTTATTTATACACACGATAAGATTCTTTGTCGATAACGAGATAATTCATCTTTAGCCCATGTAGATTTGTGCTCATGAACAACATAAGGGCCTCATTTTTCTCATCATATTTTTGTGTTAGGATTGTTGCTAAATACTAACTAGAGGCAACCATATATAGGAAGAAATCATTACTAAAGTCTGGGTTGCATAATACTAGTGCTTGAGAAAAAGCGGTCTTGATTTTATCAAAATATTCCTTCTCTTCCATTTAAATTCTTCTTCTTTGCATATCATTTTCTGTAATGGTTTGATTGTTTTAGAGAAATCATGAATACAATTTCTAATGAAATTGATCTTTCCGAAGAAAGACTGCATGGATTTCTTATTATGTGGAAGATTAAGTTGAAAAATTACTTTAACATTCCTAGGATCAATGTTAATGCCATCCTTAGGGATGATATGGCCCAAGAGTTTCCCCTCAGTTACACCAAAGATAGTTTTTTTTGGATGAAGAGAAATACCATATTTCCTGCATCTTTCAAAGATTTGGTTCAAGTGATCAATATGGCCTAATATGTTCTTTGAATAGACTATAACATCATCCAAATATACTACTACAAACTTATATATTAATCCCCTAAAGGAAACATCCATGGCTCTATGAAACATGGCCCCCACATTAATAATCTTAAAAGGCATGTGTTTATATGCGAAGGTTCCCCATTTAGTTTGGAAAGTAGTTTTCAAACAGTCTTCTTATGAAACTAGGACCTCGTTATATCTTGAAAAAAACTGTCTAGAAGTGAGAACATATCAGATCCAGAAACAATTTGTAATAATTGTTCCATGGGAGGCATCAGATACTTATATTTTTCTAATGCTTTGTTTATATTATGAAAATCCACGCATAGGCGAATTTTGCCCGACTTCTTCTTCACTGGTACCAAGTTATCTAGCCAGGAAGAATGTCTCACCTGGAAGATGATCTTGGCATCCAACAATTTTTAAGCTCCTTTTTCATCAAAGGTTTTAGGGATGGGTGGAATTTCCACATTTTTTTTTTTTGAAAATTATTAGCATCATTCCTAAGAGGTATCGTGTTTTGGATGATCCTTGTGTCATAAGTTTTTAGATCGTGATACGGCCATGCAAAAATATCTTGATACTCTTTAAATAGTTTGAGGTAATCTTTCTTTTCGTTGGAAGATATAGATCTCCTAAGGTTAATGTTTCTAGGACTTTCGATAGTCCCTAGATTTACAACTTCGTAAGTGAGACTAAAACTGTATGTTTTCACATTTTAGGGATTCTTGAATTTCTCTTGCAAATCAAACAAGTTTTCTAAGTTAATTACCACTTTGAACATTGCGTGGAGCTTAAGTCTTTCAACTATTGTATCCTTTTTTATTTAAAATTATCCATTCTCTTGTTCAACAAGTATTTCTCGAAATTCTTCACCATTGATGGCTAGATCTCTAAAGTTTTATTCATTTGTTAAAAAAGTTATGATCTGCTCATCACCCTCAAACACTTTCCAGTTGGTGATATTTTCAGGGATTGATGGTTTGTATAACAACTCTATAGTGAACCTAGAAGCCTCATAATCTGTTGGCATGTTTTCAGGCAGATGTGCTTGTCCTTGATGGAAATATCAGAGTATGCAGCGATGGCAAAACAGGGACAATGTAAGCTCATAAGAGATAGTGCAGAGGTGCACGAAGAGTGCAAGAGTGTGCTTGTTTATTTGATGGCAAATAGGCAGATCAACAACACAGGGATAATTGCATGGAAAGATCAGAAGCGTAAACTCCACTTCGAAGTTTCGGATACCGAGCATTGGAGGAGTCAAGGAAGCAACTCATGACAATAATGTTGAAACGGAGAAATGCGAAACACCGGAATACGCTGATCCGACTCCATTTCGGAGTTTCAGATACCAGGAGATTGAGAAGTCAAGAGTTGAGACTCTTCAACATAGGAGTCCTGGAGTTGCGAAATCTGGAATCTTGAAATCCCGAAAGAGGCACATCAAAAAGAGTTTTACAGACTGGGAAATAACTCTATTTCAGAGTCCCAGATACCGGGATTTGAAGTGTCAAAACACTTCACCACAGGAGTCCCGGAATCGCGAAATGCGAAACATCGAAATCCAGAAAGAGGGAGACAGTTTCGGATACCGGAGTTTTGGATATCGGGAGATGGAGGAGTCAAGTGTTGAGACTCCTCATCACAGGAGTCTCGAAGTTGTGAAGTGTGAAAATCCAAAAAGCTGATTTGACTTTATTTCAGAGTTTCACAGACTGGGACTTGGAAGTGTCGAGAACATTCACATCAAGAATGCTGAAATCGTGATATGTGAAATCGTGAAGTGATCTGGGCTGATAGATCCAAGAGGAGAATGTGGCGGACCATGTCAAAAAGGACAGGTGGAAGACTATGAAATGTGGCACGATCAGACAACAACAAGTGTCGAGTTGATTAGTCATTTCAGGCCACTGGAAATCACAATTTTGAGTGACACGTGACAACCACTCTGGTCATGACACGTCATCGAGTGATGCAAGACTGACCTCACTCTGGGAGTTTTTGCTTCGGGAGTTTTAACTCCATTACTCCCCCAAATTCCCGAAGGCTAAAGTCTCGGGGCAGAGGATAGCCGTCCGATCACCACAGATCGAGGACCGTTGATCTGGAGGTCAAAGCACTTGTGTGATTGGAGAGGGGTCATATTTAGATGGTCACATCGTCGAAGAGCTGTAGAGAAAATCTTGAAGCAAAAAGATCAATTTCGGAGTTTCGGGGACCTTGACATGGAGTGTCAAGAAACTCTACCACAGGAATGCCGAAATCCCGAAATGCCAAAATTCGAATTAAACGTAAGATTCTACGGATCCAATCCAACGATGCAAGTGAATTTAAGTGTGATCAGAGAGATACTGTTGCACTTCAGATTGTAACTGCCAGAAACGACTGATGGATTTTTCCAGAGGAATCAAACAGGCTTCAATGTGATTGCCAGAGAGGATGAAGAGGCTCGAGGCATCTTCCAGTTGAATGAAGATTATTCTTAGAGGTGGTTGACATATGGAAGAGTGTTGAAGCCTGTAACTGCAACAGAGAGGATTAACTTGTTGGCATGTTTTACAGGCAGTGTATGCTTGTCATTGATGGCAAGTATAGTAGCAATGATGGCTTGAGTACAGAAAGGATGTGCCAGGCGGGCACCAGAAGTATTTTGGGAAGGCGTTGCAGAGAAATCTCGACAAGATCAGAGTATGCAGCGATGGATCTCATTGAGATTTCTCAATGAATGTCAGATCTGAGCCCGAGGTCCGACCGACGTTGGATCCAGGAGAACCTGCACGCTCTTTAACGAGCAAGGCGAAATGCGAAACCCCAAAAAATCTGAAACAAACACCTCAACAAAGAATCCACTTCGGAGTTTCGGTTACCAGGAGATGGAGAAGTCAAGAGTCGAGACTCTCCAACACAGGAGTCCCAAAGTCACGAAATGCGAAACCACGAAATCGCGAAACAGGCGCATCGCTCAAAGTTTCGGCTACCAGAGTTTCAGATACCGAAATATAAAGATGTCATAGACTCTTGTCATTAGGAGTCCCGAAGTGCCGAAATGCGAAATCCCGAAAACCTGAAACATGCTCACCACTCGAAGTATTGAATACCGGGATTTCGGTTACCGGGAGATGGAGATGTCAGAGACTCTCATCAACAGGAGTCCTAAAATCGCGAAATGCGAAATGATCTGAGCCGTTGGTTCGAGGAGATCATGGACCATTGATCCAACTCCATTTTGAAGTATTGGATAATGGGATTTCGGTTACAGGGAGATGGAGATGTCAGAGACTCTCATCAACAGGAGTCCCGAAATCACGAAATGAGAAATGGAGAAATGATCTAAGTTGTTGGTTCAAGGAGATCATGGAACGTTGATCCGACTCCATTTCGAAGTATTGGATACCAGGATTTCGGATACCGAGAGATGGAAATGACAAAGAATCTCATCATAAAGAGTCCCGAAGTCATGAAATGATAAAGACTCCATACCGGAGTTTCGGATACCGGGAGTAGGAGGAGTCAAGAGTGAAAACTCTTCATCACAAGAGTCCCAAAATCGCGAAACCTGAAGTCGCGAAATGTCATAGACTACATACTGGAGGTTCGGATACCGAGAGTTGGAGATGTCAAGGTCTTTCACCACAGGAATACTGAAATTCCGATTCGCTGAAATGAGAAATGCTGGAGTACCGGACCGTTGATCTGACTCCATTTCAGAGTTCTGAATACTAAGAGTTGAAGTATCGAGACCTTTCATCATAGGAATTATGAAATGCGAAATCACGAAAAGCATGTTTAGGATAAGCCCGTGGTCTCAGCCATTGGTCACATGGGCAAGAGATGGAGGAAAGAGCTAGAGCAACTAAGCTCCTTTTCGGGGATCATGACATGGAGTGTCGAGACACTTGATCACATGAATGACGAATTGCCGAAAATCCGAAATGAAAAACATGGTTAGGCTCAGCAAGAGGTCACAGCCCTTGGTCACATCGAAAAAAGCTGGGGGAAGGAGTTAAGCTCCTTTTCAGAGTTTTGGGGGTCGAGAAATGGAGAGAACTAAAATCCTCCACCACGGTGATCCTGAAATGCCGAAGACCGGAATGCCGAAATGAATGCAAGATCCCATGGAGTCTATCCAACGGTGCAGGTGAATTTGGGCATGATCGGAGGGCTAATGTTGCTCCTCGCAGTGTAACTGCTAGAATCCACTGATGGTTTCTGCTAGAGGACTCGAAGACACTTTGGCGTGATTGACAGAGAAGGTGAAGAGTCTCAAGGGATCTGCCAGTAGAACAAAGAAGACTGTTCATGGAGGCTATTGACAGCTGGATGAGCATTGGATCCTGTAACTACAACATAATAGTTGAGCTCGAATGTAACAGAAGATGAAGAATCTCAACTGATGGTGAGGCGAAGGAATCTGATTATGACACCCAATGATGATGGACAGATGGGCTAAACAAACAGAGAAGTTGAAGAGTTGCCATGATGAACAGGTAGAGCACTCGACATGCAGAGGATGCAGAACCATTATATAGAGAGCATGCACAAGATGCACATGGAGTATAAGAATGTGGAACAAAGAAGAGATTGGTCGTTGTTGCTGTTGTGAGTGATGCATGTGTGAAGAAGGAGGTGGAGTGCAGCAACTGAAATGGACAAAAGAAAAAAGGTGCATTGAATGGAAATGGCACATAGAGCACAAAAGGCAGAAGAACAAAAATTCCAATGGATGCGTGCAGGAAGACAGTGAGGCAGACAGAGCAGCGAAATCTTGCAGAACAATGATGAGACTGGTAAGCTGTTGTTAAACATTATATCACTGTAATAAGTTTGAGTAACACATATTCATAAATCAGGGTGGTAGGGAGGTGCTAGAGAGGACTGGTGTCCTCATATGTTCAAGTGGGTGCTTGAACATAGGGAGTTGTAGCTTCCTTCTAGTTGGTGATAGAGAAACCAAGGAGTTGGTGCTTCCTTCTAGTTGGTGCTAGAGAATCTAGGGAGTTGGTGCTTCCTTCTAGTTGGTTCTAGAGAATCCAGGGAGTTGGTGCTTCCTTCTAGTTGGTGCTAGAG
>SNQJ01S0025892.1:63390-98528 GCA_010110895.2 Picea sitchensis
TTGCTTACTTCCCTGCATTATTGTGACTGTCATTAAATGTTGTGTAAAGATTTTAAAATAAGCATAATTGTTTAAGAACAGGTACAACTAATTCACCCCCCCCCTCTCAGTTGTTCAACATGATCTTCCAAGGGGGACAACCTTGATGCTACTGTAGCTAAGGAGTCAACAAGTGAATTCTTACATCGGGGAGTAACAATAATATTGAATGCTAGAAAGTTATCCACTAGCCTATGCACTTCTTGTTGATAGTTCCTGTGGTGAGTTATATTGTATAGTGTTCTTGACTTGTCTAACAATTATTTCTGAGTCCCTGAAAACAATGATCTCTTTAATGTTCAATTCAATGGATTTTATCGAACCTTGGACTAAGGAATTGTATTCAACGATGTTATTGGTACATTCAAATTCAAGCATGCATGATAAAAAACTACTCTTACTGATTGGATCAATGAAAATGCACTTGGACCCGATCCCTTCTTGTGATTTGGATCCAGAAAAAAAGAGAGTCCATATTTCAGATGGGACATGAGGTACTCTTTTCTCAGTGTCTATGCTTGAATTTTCATCCTCATTCTTTAATGTACTAACTGCAAAAAAATGATCTGGGTTACTGTAATTTTTTGTTATTGTCTAATTTTCTTGCAACAACTTTGATTTCTGTGTGAATGGAATTTCAAATACATAGGATGTAAAATTTCCAAAATGGGAGTCACAAGAAAAGTTTCCTAGGATGGAAAATTAGGATGAATATGGATCATTGGGAGCCTCCAAATCAGTGACAATGTGTTTTAAGTACTTCTCTTAGTCAATTCATATCACATTGGGATTCTTATTCCAAGGAAACCATAAGTGAGACTAGTCAAAATCAAAATACGCCTGGAGTTTGTGCGATCATTCATGACATAGTAGAATTCCATATGATTCTCAGAAATTCACAACTACAATATCAATAATTTGGAGGATCTTGGGGTTGGAAGCAATCTAAACCATGTCATGTTTTAATTCCCCAATAAATTTCACCTCTTATTATCTAGTTGTATAATATGTGTTGCACTTTTAACTGGGGTTGCATTTATTTTTTTGCAAACAAAGTAGGGCATAACATTTGATGATTCCCTTGAATCAACTAGATAGTTGTACAGATTCCTATTGAAGATTTCAAATGCCAATAGGAAAGGGGGAATGGATAGCTTAGATTTCTTATCTGTGGATGCTGAATTCACTTTTGACTTCTTAGTTTCCACTGAAGTTATTCTATTTATGTTTTGATTGGGGTTCACTATTTGGTTATCTTCATCCTTTTTTCCCCCTTGGAAAAAAAGCTTAAATTCTATTTCAAGAAGAAAGAATTTTTTTCATTTTGAATAATACATGTTCCCATGTATTTTTTCTATTACCAAGTCTAGAGACTTTTTGAAACTCATATACGTAACAACAACTTCTAGATACATAATCCAAAACAATATCTGCAAAATATCTCCATATATTTCCCTGAATAAGTGATGGACCTGCTCATGTTATGAGTCAAAACTGTACATTATTCTAGCTGTGAAAATTAGGCCGCGAAAGATGTCTAGGATAAAAATGATAACAAATATCCATCCCAGTTGATAAAATGGTTGTCTGATGGATATCGGGGGGAACCCAAGACTCATATATTAACCGAAAAGTCTAATCATTCCAGAGAGAAAATAAAAAATGACCATTTTTTTTTTTGAAGTAGAGGATGTTTTATAGAACAATCTAGCCCTATGGGAATAAAAAGGACCCGTGGTGAGCTCCTAAAAGAGTTCAATTTAAATATTCTTCTATACTCCACTACCTGAAAACCAGTTGAAGACTTTCCTTAGAGATTTTATCCACCCTCCCATTTATTTCCCTTGGTTTTGTTCATCCTTTAATGCTTGAAGTAACATGTTTTCTTGCTGAGGGATCCTACAAAAACACATAATAGAAATGTTGGATTTCATCTTCCTTAGGTCCTCTACTATGTTATACTCTAATTTTTTTGATTCCTGATTTGTAGTTTTAGGGATAGAGCTGAGCACAAGGGTAGGTTTTGTTAAGGGGTTTGAGTTCCAAGCCTTCTTAGGAGCTTGTTCTATGTCTGGATGGGTTTGAGAGACAAGTCCTTTGCTATTTATTTGAACAACCGAAGTTTCATCTACCAATTCTTGTTCTTTAGTGAAGTTTACCCCATGCATCATATGATTTACATCCCATAATACTGTAGTTGTCTCTTCCAGTTGTTCATTGTATTCTTCTTTTGTAGTGATAGATGATGAGCCATTCATTTGATCAGTTAAATCGCATCCATCTAAGAAACAATTGACCATCAGATTCATGACATTTATCCATGGAGGACAATTATTTTTAGAGTGATTTTTCTAGTGACAACTATAGAAAGAGTCTGAGGCTACATATCCTAAATCAATATTTAAATTATCCTAGGGAGGTTCTATGACTTTAAAAGGAGGAGGTATTTTGAAAAAAGGTCTATAAGGCCTTTGGTTAGATGCACCTTCCCATACACTTATTTTCATGCCTATTATCTCATTCAAAAACTTCTTAATCATTATTTGTAGACTTTCCATGTCAATGCTATCTTTTTCATTGTTTTGATCAACTTATTTCCCTCGTGGCCAGGTCAACAAAAGGCCCCTTTTAGGATGTTGTGTTTCCTTCTTTCCTAGGGAAATTTGGCTTCCTTTGCCCCCTTTCATATGAAATTCAATGGTCTTAGATTCCTCAAAATTTTATGCTGGTATGTTTGTCAACTCTTTTAAAAAACATGGAAATTGAAGTTGGTAGAGCATTTTCATAAACTTCAATTTGTAATTTTTGGGCAGGTTTCATGTCTTGTTGGAACTTGTTTAGGATTGTGGTAGAACATTGGTTAAATTACTTAACTTATATTTAGGGCCTATTATCCCCTAGCCTAGGGATAACTAAGGAGATTATGTCTCGAGGCCCACAGGTCTTAGACATGGAGTACTGAGAGCCATATTGACTTGAAGCCTGGCCCTGGAGGGCCCATATTTCTTCTTCAGCGCCTCCACCTTGTCAACAAAAACAACATCCATCCCATCGGCATGGTCCTTAAACAATAATGGGTCTTTCTCCATGAGGTAATGCATATGGGTATCATGGTATGTGTCACTCTGATTCTCAAAACATTTGAATATGCACTTTTAATTATTTTTACTTCTAATGTGTGCTTGTACCTTATGCCTTTCCACTTGTCCATACTTCGGGATAATTACATGATGCCCTAGTAAGTTGGTTCCCATAGGGTTTGAGTTTCCACTAGGTGGGTTCATGAAAGGTCATCATCCGTTCCCACCATACTTACCACTTTTCATATTTTTCCCTCTCATCCATCCCATACATTGGTTCGGGCATTAGGTTTTCCAAGATAGAAAAGGGTTGTACCTTACCTTGTGGGAAGAAGGGGCTAAAGGCCCAGAGGGTAAAAGAAGCTGGAAAAAGATAAAAGACAAACGAAAAAAAACTTCATATGCTTCACCCAGGGATCCCCGAGAAAGAAATAAAGGGATTCTCAACAAGAAACAGAGGGACCCATAAAATAATAAAATCAATACCTAGTTGGAGGATAGGGGGTATCATCACGAGCCAACCTATTAGGTCCATGGGCATGTAGTGGTATGAAACTACCATTTAGCTGGTCACCATGCCAGGGTAGTGGCTCTTGGTGGCATAGCCAAGATAAAGGGGTATCATCACGAGCCAACCTTCTCATCTTCGTGAAATGCTTATGGGTAACATTGTCACCACTAGTCACCACGCCAGGGTAGTGTCGCCTAACTAGTCTCTTGAAATAAAAAGAAATAAGATAAAAAAGATAAAAGTAATTGAATGGGATTGGAAACATTTGCATCCGTGACAAGGTGCAACTCACCCTCTTCAGAGGCACCCACATGTAAGTCATACATTCCCCTGTCATCACTTCACCAATTTCCAGACATCCCTTACCACCTCATCCTCTTACATGGCCTAGATTTATCTTCATCTAGAAACATCCAACATCCAATGAGAACTATCCCAATAAGACATCCTAATGTCCCCTCCAAATTTGGCTTGTAGAATATCATAATGTCTTTGAGCACTTGTCTAGGAAAGGGGGTTTCATGCACATGTTTAAATAACTTTATTATTAGATGTGATTGACATTGATATGATCCCTGTGACTTATGAGCCCATGGAGGGTGTTGGAAGTAGGCCAAAGAAGAACAAAAGGCTATTTTGAGAAAGAAGGGATGCACAAGGGAAGCAATAGTTGGAAGGAAGAGCAACACACGCACATGCATGGAATACCTAACGACATTAGGGTTAGGGTTTTTGCAATACATTGTAATGGTTGGTGAGATATAAATGTATTAATATAGATACCTAGGTCTCATAGAAAGGGATAACGGGGAAGTAGAGACCAGAGTCAGATGGGATATATAGAGTCTAGGGGAGGAGTCATGTTTTTATAACTAGTTGTAATATTTTTCTATACGACCTAATTTTGTAAGCTGTTGAGGTGGAGCGGAGTAAGGAGGGTGGATCTCGAGGGCTAGATCTAGATGAGGAGCCTGGTGCGATCTAGTCCGCCTCATAATAGATATCGACCCGACTGAGAAAAGTTGTAAAGCGCGCGACGCTATAATTTTGGAACTGTTATAATAAAAGAGATTGAGAGCTAGATCTTTGTGGATGTAGCTCAGGAGGGGGTGAACCACGGTAAAAACCGTGTTATGTGATTGAATGCATGTGTTTCTTACTATCTTTAGTAGTTGTTGAGATGCTAAATGAATGAGTTTATTATATTCCATGCATAATCATGAATAACAATTTATTGCGTTAATAAGTTAAAGTAGAAATCTCAATGCACATTTCTCAAATCTCCACTCAATTCTGGGATGAAAACACATTAATATTGCAACCACCCATTAAGACTATCTCGGGTGAGACTACACACTGCACTCCGTGAGTTGAATTGCCTTCTGGTTTACCAGGAGGGTCGATAGTTTTAGAGGATTTGTTGGAACCCCAAGTAGACATGAACCTTGGGTCACTCAAGATAAGGATATAAACTCAGATAGATAGATAAATAACCAACAAATGGTTATGTTTCATCATGGAGGGTGACATATAAATGGCTATCAAGGATTGGGAAGACGATTGGAGGATTCCAGTCCTCACTCGAGACATACCTGCAGGGGTAGAGGAAGAGGAGGCAAGGTAGGAACATACAAATACCGAGGAGGCAAGGTAGGAACATACAAATATCGAGGAGGCAAGGCAGGAAGAGACACAGCCCCAGGAAGTCACAGTGCCCAAGAAACCAAGGATGGACCAAGCCAAGACAAAGCAGATGAAAGGGAGGAAATCTAAGGCAGGAACCCATAAGGGGAAGTAGAATAATACACAACCACCCCAAGTACAACAGAAATAGGTCGAGGTAGCGCAGGGGACTACACCAAGTCCCAATCCACAAGAACCAGACCTGACTAAGAGACCAACTACTCAGACAATGTGCGTGCGCAAGAATATGAAGGTGCATAGGACACCTCCAGAATATACGATCATGGAGGATGATGCATAAATGGTAGCCCAAATGGTCTAGGATCGCACATTCAAGGATTTTGAGAATGTTGCACGCCACAGGGACAGAATGCAAGAAGAGATGGAAGACATGTGACAACTCATCAAGCAAATTAGGGAAGCGAAGGTAGCTGACAACAACATAGTAACAGGGCCATCAACATCACGGATATGAGGAGAACCTGAAGCAAGTGAGCGAGATACAATCCACACAATACCGTAGCCAAGTGCAACGTTTCACATTACACCCAACATGCTGCACATGGACGAGATCGTGGGGAAGACACCCCTAAAGGACTTAGCTTAATTACAATTGGTATTACCGCAGATACCATCCAAGGCTCTATATAAACTACATGTTAGTGTTATCCAGGAGATACAGTCTCGTGCACGCACATACACGACCGAATTATAGCAGGTAAAGGATAAATGGGACAATATTGAATTGATATATGAGAAGGCCAAGCTCAATACCGAAGAAGAGAGGGAATGCATGAATGGATTGGAAAAAAAAGTGGTCGGAGCTTATGAGAAGATTCCAAAGATCGCGTAGAGGGCCAAAATCATAGAAACAGAGAAGATTGATTAGATTGCGCAGACAATCGATCAATATCAGCAGGAGATCGAGAATCTTCATGAGTAGCTCAAACCTACCACTCCACCAGAGGTAAAGGAGCAAAGGAAGCATGAGGCAAAAAAACAGTTACAGGAGATAGAACGACAGGTCCACACAACGACCGACTTGTTTGACAAAGAAGCACAACTCTGGACAAAGCTAGAAAAGGATCAACAAGTCCAGTAGTGGTAAAAGGAAGAAGAAAGGATAAGTGCAACTATCCAAGTCCTCAAGCAGAGGAAGAAGACAATGTCCATCACGGAGCATGTCGAAGGGGCGAAATATATGAAGAGACTACAAGAAGAAATCACCACTGTGCAGATTCAGAAAAAGGAGCGTCAGGCTCAAATGGAACCGCTTCAAGAGCGAGTAGAAGAGGTCATTGCATAGGTAGATGAAGCCAAGACATATATGGCACATACCAGGGTAGAGTGTGTAGGGTTGATCAACGACGTGATTGTAGTACAAACAATAAACGCACTCAAGGAGAAGACTGCACAGACTCAAACACAAGCAACAAAGCTCATGGATAAGTTCCAAGCGATCACCAGGGAGAACAACGAAGCACACAAAGGTTAGGTGGCTCCGGAAGAGCCACATGTCAGTGTTGTGGGTCTGTTGGAAGTAAGCCAAAGCAGAAAGAAAGACTATTTTTGGAAAGAAGGCATGCACGAGGGAAGTGACAGCTAGAAGGAAGAGCAACACGCGTGCATGCATAGAAGAACTAACGATGTTAGGGTTAGGGTTTTTGCAATACATTGTAATGGCTGGCGAGCCAGAAACATATAAATATAGATACCTAGGTCTCATAGAAAGGGCTAACGATGAAGTAGAGACCAGAGTCAGAGGAGATATAGAGAGTCTAGGGGAGGAGTCCTATTTTGATATCTAATTGTAATATTTTGCTATACGACCTAATTTTGTAAGCTGTTGAGATGGAGAGGAGTAAGGAGGGTGGATATTGAGGGTTATATCACAGGCTGTGGAGCTTGGTGTGATCTAGTCCGCCTCACAATAGATCTCGACCCGTCTGAGAAAAGTTGTAAAGCGCACGTTGTTGTAGTTTTGGAACTGCTATAATAAAAGACCTTGAGATCCAGATCTTTGTGGACGTAGCCCAGAAGGGGGTGAACCATGGTAAAACCTATGTTATGTGATTGAATGCATGTGTTTCTTACTATATTCAGTAGTTGTTGAGATGCTAAATGAATGAGTTGAATATATTCCATGCATAATCATGAATAACAATTTATTGCATTAATAAGTTAAAGTAAAACTCTCAACACACATTTCTCATATCTCTACTCAACCCTAGGATGAAAACACATGAGTATTGCAATGACCCATTAAGACTATATCAGGTGATACTGTGCAGTGCACTCCGTGCATTGCATTTCTTTCTAGTTTACTAGGAGGGCTGATCGTTTTAGAGGCTTTGTTGGAACCCCAAGTAGACATGAACCATGGGTCACTCAAGATAAGGATATAAACTCAGACGGATAGATAAATAACCAACATAGGGTGTACTTGTTGTTATTGCAGGGCCACACCCGAATGATAGGTACACATAGGGAGATGATTAGTTCAGACCTCCATAGGGATAAAATCCCACCAGATAGATGCTGAGACAGATCATAGGTTTAAATGAGAGAGAGAGGAGGACGTTCCACCAGAGACATCCTGACAGGTCTGGATCTAGGGCGGTCTTTCCCTTCTCACTATGAAGTAGGCCTTGAAAGGCCAATGAAGTCACCCATGTGACCCATGACATCACCCAACATTTTGGACACTTTGGAGGCAGTTGTGTGCCAAGTGGCATGTGTGGTTTGATCCAGAGGCCTTAGGAGGCCTAACGTTTTTCTCCTGGAGGCCAACGTTTCCCTAAAAGGGCCCAACGTCACCCTAAAAGGGCACAAAGTCACCTTTTCTTATTGATTTAGGGTTTTATTATGTCATTTATTTAAAAAACTAGATATTACATGTAAACTGGCCATCTCAGCCTTTTTGACCTAATTCTGGTCATTGAAACTGTATAAATAAGGGTTTTTTCCCTTGTATTTTAGATCATATTTCACTCACACTTGGTGAGGTCTGAAATTTGTGACCTATTTGCGGTTACATGACTGAAATTTAGTGTGCACTTGTTGAAGGAGGCTTGTTTTGGATTATTTTGGCAATTTTCTTGGTGGAAGTGTTCAACTAAGGTATTGGCTTGATGATTCTTGATGAATGTAAGTAATATTTCTGAAATTCTTCTTCATTGAATGGTTATAGTTATGTTTATATTGAATTTACATTAAGATTATGAAATTTCTAGTTTAAAACCCTAGGAGGCTAAGCACATGTTATTGTCCTTGCCTTAAGATCTTTCACCTACTAGATTTTTCCAAGAAGCCAATTTTCTTGAAGCTTTTGCTAAGGGCCTTGACATTGCAAAACCCTAGCACATTTTGCTTCATATAATCCATCATTTACTTCATCCTTGAGATAAATAAGGAGGAAAAATACTAGGGCCTAGGGTTACCTACACCCTAGTATCTATTCCCCCCCTAGGGTTTAGTAGTTGAAGCCTTGGGTTAGCAACACTTCAACTATTGAGCTCTCTTGTCTTTGGCTCTCTTACTATCATCTTTTCCTTCAAGATTTTCTACTACTTAAAAGACTCCATTTACCCTAAAGGCATTAATCTAAGACTTGTTATTGAGTGATTTGACAAAAAAAACTATCAAAACCCATACCTTAAGCCTTCTACTAACCACTCCTAACATTACAATAGCCTAATCTACTAACTTTGTTGCTGTTGTTATTAAAGTAAGCTACAACCATATTTTGCAGAACTAAAATCATCTAAAAACAATTGAAAAAGTTGATTAATGCACTGCCTTACTTGCTTCTGACAAATGCTTGTATTTTGATGTTAATAAGTGATTATTCTTGGTCATTTTGAAGCCATTTTAAGGAACTTGTTGTGAAGTTATTGTCTTATAAATATTGCCGCTACAAATTTCTATTTTCTTCACCATTATATCAACCATTTATTTTATTGACAAAGTTCGTGGTTTTATGAAGTACTAACAACAAGTTGTACTTGTGAAAGATATATTTTCTTGTTGCTTTGTTCTGGGAAGGTACATCTTGATACTTCACTACTTCATTGGTTAAAACCCCGAGACTACTCGATCAGTGTGACTTGTGAGAGGGGACATTTTCACAAGAAATATTAAACTTGCCTTCTCAAACCCCCAGTTCACCGAGGATGTCTCCCCTGGGCCATCAACCCTAAATAGAAAGAGGCATCCTATTGAGGTGAAAATGATAGGATAACCTTAGTTACACCAATTTTCCCTTCCATTAACCTTTCCGTTGATCAAAGTACAAATTGTGCGATAACATTTTGACGTTGTTGTCGGGGAACACTGAGTCAATTTTCCTTAAAGAATACACTTTTCGGTAAGCCTTTCCTGAAAATACTTTACTTTTCAAAGCTTACCTGGCGACTCCACTAAGGGTGATCCTCTCACCCCTTTGATAATTTCAAGAAAATTATCTAGCAACTCCACTAATGATGAAATCAACCATGACTTCTCAATGGGACATGGGAAACTTTAAACCCTTGGACATGAGTGAAATTTTGGGATACCCTAGGCAAATGACCCCTAAGTACGAAAATTGTCTCCTTAGATTCACTGGTAGTGATGGGGAAAGAGCCTACTATCACATGAGTGATTTCTAGGATTTATTTATATTCCACCCTATCAGTGATGATGCTGAATATTTGGCAATGAAACTCTTCTCTGTCACTCTTCATTCCAATGCTAGGAAGTGGTATGACAACCTCCCCGATGCTAGCATCACAACTATGGAACAATTGGAAGTAACCTTCCTCTTAAGATGGGGTATTTAGTTGGAAGACATTCTCGTACTACTAAAAATACTTGAGCATATAAAGAAAACTAAGAATGAAACTGTCAGACACTTCTAGGATAGGTTTGAGGACATACTATATCGAATTCCTAGAAGCCATCATCCTAAAGACAAGTACGATATTCATCTCTATACCAATGCATTCTTAGTGCATATATGGTTTCCCCTCAGTAAAAAGTTCCCAAGAACGCTAGATGAAGCCCACAACATGGCTACAAGAATAGAGGAAAATATCTCCTTGTCCCAAGTAAGACACCTCTTTACCCTAGACACTCTTAGTTTGGAGAGATTAGTTTCCCTTGATACCTTTACTGCTAATTTACAAAAATAAGGGGAACAAACCATCAACCAACAAGAGGCTAAGGGGAAGGATATTAAAGAGGTTTTCCAGTCCCACAAGGAGGAGAAAATGATTACTAATTTTTCTGCCAAGAATAGTGAAGACATGGTTGAGGAGATGGAACCTGAACATGATGATGAAGTATTGATATGTGCTCCTCCCTCTAATGAAGCCATCCATGAGCCTATTCCTCCTACACAAGAATAAGAGGATGAGGTTAGTCACTTTTCTTTTCAGGATTTTGATAATACCTTATTCTATGATTCAGAAAGTGAAGGAGAAATGGAATCTTCAGGCAAGGTAGATCATCTTTGTTGTACAATTGAAGATGTAGAAGCAAGTCTTCCTTTTGATGAAGTTATCCAAATACTTGAAGCTCCTTCACAAGAAGAAGTAATCAAGGTGAGTCATTTCCATTTCCAAATTTTTAATGATTCTTAACCTTATGATGTGGAAAGTGAAGAAGTGTTGGATGTTTTAACCCCTTCATGCTATGACGAAGATGATGCCGTTGTTGATAATATTAATGAATTCATACATGTCAGAAAGAATAAATGGGATGTGATTGGATATGATGGGGATCCCATTTAAGACATTGAGGATCATTTCCAAAAGTTTCCTTTACAACTATCATGTGACATTATTGATTTTGACAATTGGAAACAAGGGGATGGTATGATTACAAACCTTTTTCAGACACCTAAGGATGACTTGGTGTTATATTCTCCTAGTTATTTTCGGTCAATACATTGAATATTTCGATGATTATTCCTCTAATCACTTGGATTTATTCCATGAAGAAGATTATCAACCACCGTTGTGCTCAAATCTTGATAGAGGTAAGGACATAATTTTCCTAGAGAAGGATCCTCATGATAATGTTTTCCAACCCCCTTCAACTATCTTATCTTGCTAGGTCATTAAAGGTGTAGTTGGGAAGTATATCCTTTGTATTAAGTTTCCTCTGAGGTAAACCCTATAATTCAAGGGTAGGTTAAATACCTCAAGAAAAATTCTATCATCTCATTCTTTCAACCTTCCCTTAAGAACTTATCAGTCATCCTCTAGGTTCTTGCTATTTCCTTCCCGGACCTCAGATTGTGAAGACTTCCAAGGTGGCCAACCTTTAGACTCTTTGAGTCAGTCTTTTGAACCTTTGAATTTTCAAGATCTCATTCTAAGATGGATTGAGCACTCTCATGAGAGTATGAATTGGTTTGATTTTGTCCCTCCCTCTCGCCTCCATGAGCTAAAATTTAAGGTTTCCGATGATGCCATACATTTGCTAGCTCATGTTATTTTTGTGCTTAACTTGTCATTGTTTTGTTTTATGATCAAGCACAGAGGCATGTACTATGAGGCATTTCTAGGATGGTTTCACTGGCTATTTGACTACACCTATCATTCAACCGACAAGTAAGTAGAGGTAAGTAGGTAGGCATTTTCATTCATTGCATATACCATCTGCATTTCATGCTAGAGTAGTTGTATTTCCATTTGTATATATGATTGCTTTCATTTACTATACCATATATGAGCCAGGGGTGATATCACCACCCCAAATGATTACTAATAATCTTTTATTGAGATCAAGCAAGTCACAGGTCATTCAAGATATGCTGAGGTTCTCATGCACTCTACGGTGAACACATGTCCCTAAGTTGGAGCAAGATGTTATCCCCTAGCCTAGGGATAACTAAGGAGATTATGTCTCGAGGCCCATAGCTCCTAGACATGGAGTACTGAGAGCCATATTGACCTGAAGCCTGGCCCTGGAGGGCCCAAATTTCTTCTTCAATTCCTACACCTTGCCAGCAACAACAACATCCATCCCATCGGCCTGGTCCTTCAACAACAGTGGGTCTTTCTCCATGAGGTTATGAGTCTGGGTATCATGGTATGTGTCACTAAAAGAATCTAAAATCAATTGAAAAAGTTGATTAATGCACTGCCTTACTTGATTATGAAAAATGCTAGTATTTTGATGTTAATAAGTGATTATTCTTGGTCATTTTGAAGCCATTTTAAGGCACTTATTGTGAAGTTATTTTCTTATAAATATTTCTGCTGCAAATTTCTGTTTGCTTCACCATTATATCAGCCATTGATTTTATTGAAAAAGTCCATGGTTTTATGAAGTACTAACAACAAGTTATACTTGTGAAAGATATATTTTATTGTTGCTTTGTTCTAGGTAGGTACATCTTTATACTTCACTACTTCATTGGTTAAAACCCCGAGACTTTCTGATCAGTGTGACTTGTGAGAGGGGACATTTTCACAAGACATATTAACCTTGCCTTCTCAAACCCCCAGGTCACCGAGGACGTCTCCCCTGGGCCATCAAACCTAAATAGAAAGATGCATCCTATTGAGGTGAAAGTGATAGGATAGCCTCCATTACGCCAATTTTACCTTCCATTAACCTTTCCTTTGATCAAAGTACAAATTGTGAGATAACATGGCCCATATTGGCGATGAACAATTTAGCCATTAGAGCCCCAATTGTGGTTTTGTCTGTAAACTTCCTTAAGAAATCATTTTCAAATTTGGTCCAACTGGTTATGGAATCAACATGGAGATTGAAATACCAAGTGGAAGCTGATTTTTCAAAGGTTTAAGGAAAAATTCGACAGACTACATCCTCATGTTGTACATTAATTAATCGGTTAGCAAGAATAAACTTTTTAATGTGACATTCCGACAATCCATATGTTTTAGGATCAAAATTAGGTAGTAAATTATCTGGATGCCTTGGTAAGTTATGTAGACGACTGATACAATCCAAGGCATATCTCATCTTTGGCCAACCATGGTTGGTTATTTTCTCGGTGATCATCTTCATTATTATCACCCATGCAATTTAATTCGCAGTCTTGAACTTTTGACTCAGATTGTTCTTCTTCTGATTCCGAGTTTTCTTTGGTTTTAGACTAAGTACTTGTAGGAAGAGTAATTGTTGGCATGTTAGGGATTAAGACAAAGGGATGTTCTATTTCAATTAAGGAAAAATCCACTATGTCTTTGACCGTATGTACGAAAGTATGTTCAACAATGGACACAACGAGTCTTACTGTTCTTCTTCTTCAAGGAAGTAATGGAGTTAAGAGTAATGTTCATATTTGTCTAGTGTATTGTTTGGTGATTCTCCTAAAAGAATTAAATTCCTTGTGAGATATTGCATATGGGATTTTAGGATGAGATCCAGAACTTTCCTCAATCTAAGGTGAGGTACTGGAAGTAGGATTATCTTTAGGCTATGGATTTACTTTATGTGGGATGTTTTTATGGATTACCATGCATTAGGAACTCCTTCTATCACCATCTTTGTTGAGGGGATTGGATTCCCTTTAACTAAACATGAGTGATCACACCCAAGGATGAGGCCCAATAAGACTCTTCCCCATTTAGTATAGTGCGATCCTCTGTATTAATGGCCTGCCAACTGTTTGATGAAATTTACTGATTTGTTTATTTTGAACTATTTCTTTATGCTACTTGATTATATTTTTTGGTTCTTATGTTTTATTTCTATATTATGAGAGAGGAGAAAAATGAAAGATAAAATAAAATATTTTTTGAGGAAATTTGTGCTCAGGATAACCCTTAGAAGCGCTGAGTAAGTAATATCTAAATCTAAATTTATCGAGCAATAATACGAAGGGAATATTATCAATTACCATATAGTACTTAATAAAAATGAGATTAACTAACATGCATGCATAAATGTATATGGGGAAAGATAAGTAAGAAATAGTTCTATACTTTTCAAAGTTCACATAACAGAAAACTAATTATCAAATAATATTACGTTTCACAAAACTTTACACAGAAAAATATTTATCAATTGAGATAACTAAAAAGTGATTAAAATATTACTAGGTTGTAGCATTAAATCAAATTGCATAAAAATCCACTCATGAGAAAGCATGCACAAATTTGGGAAATTTTCCTTGGCTCCTTCTGATCTTCTCAATTAAACTTGGAAAATAATTTCCTCCTATTCTAATCCAAAAAAATTCTTACAAAAACCATCAAACCCATGTGCATGGTCGATTATCTTATTTATTAAAAGTTAGAATGTCTAAAAATAGTACTAAAGCTATTTTAAGCAAATTCAAAAAGTAACGTGAACAATCTACATGTTCTCTCCATGTTGTTTCTCATGAATGAGGTGATTGGTGTATTAGATGCGACTTGTCATACTTGACCCACTAGGAGAACATTACCTCATACGTGTGCATGTAAAGGAATCGATGTTAATCCATAAGTGTGCTCAATATCTCTCATATCCCTGGTGCACTGTACATACTTTCCCACATTGGCAGTGACACATTCCAAATTGGTAGTTGTCTTGATTGTGTCTCCCATGAATATTTTGATTTGTCCCCGTTCAAAATTGGTCATCCTACGAACATCCAAACCAAACCTCTGGTCATTATCTATGTGATGCTTCATTATATCATCGATGTCTTGAAAATATTCGGGTGACTCGAACTTGGGGAATTGAATTTTTCTCATTACCTCATCAATTTTCTCCCAACTCCTAAGGAATTCATCCCATCTTTCCTGCATTATTTTCTTTGGTTCAATAAAAAACTAAACCCAATATTCGATTTCCATCTGTATTCTATCCATTCTATCATCAATGATAATTTTGATGCCATGCTCTTTTTCTCCTTGACCTTTCTGAATTTCTTTTATATACTCAATCTTATTCAAGGTCCTATGCATTCTTTCATCCCATTTAAGCATTTCCTTGTGTGCTATTGCAAAAAACATAGTTTCTTCTTGGTATATTATAATATTTTCCATAAAGGCATCTCTAACCAACCTATATTTTCCATAAACCTCCAATAAATATGCCCTCAGGATCAACACTGCCTGTGTGGTATCCTTGTAATAATCTGCTTGATGCCTAAGAGACTCTAATTCCTTCCTCATGGCATTAACCTCTCTTTCATTTGATTTGGATTTTTCAATTGTGGCATGAGATATAGACATTAGTGCTCCTATCAATTAACTAAATTTATCTTTCTTGGCATTGAGCAAGGTCTCCTTAGAGGTCATACTCATAGTGTTGTCTAAATTTAGTTTTCTCTTCCTCTGTGTTATTTTTACCAGCAACTGCCTCTTCCTGTCATAGACTATTGACTTGATATTAGCTACTTCATATAATGGATATGGTATCGACTGGTCACCCCATGCCAACATATTTCCCATGCTTCTTGGGGTGTGAAAGTTATCTAGGACAGGGTTTTTTTCCTTCTCTATTGCTGCCACCTACTTTCCCAACTCCTCCATTTCTTTATCTGTCATTTTCTCGACTATTGGATCTTCAGGGAATTGGTATTTTTTTCTATTGTTATCAACTCCTTCTACTCTAGATATATCAGTAATTTGATCTAAGGATGATGTATCATTTGGTTTATTCTCAGCTGACACTTCCTGTTGTGTTCCATCCTTGGGAAAAGAGGTAGTGGGCAGATTGACAATTATTTCCTCATTTGTTGGAGCAATGGTCCTTCCTTCCACTCTCCTACTTTCATATGTAGTATTTTCCTAATGTTGTTTAGGATCTCTTTCTGTTTTAGTTTTTTCCTGCTTAGGTGTTACGTCATCTATACATTGTTCCTCACTCTCCTTTCCTGCATCAATTTCTTGAGCCTTTTCTTCTTTGAGTGATAGTGGCACCTCTACACCTAGTGCTGGAACTTTCTCCACATCATTGGTATCTAAGGGTGTTCACTTTTGTTGCAGATGACTGAAAGTGAGCTCCCCTAGTCGTATTAGACTTATCCGGGACTGGGACCTTCACTATATCAAGATCATCATCATCATCATCCTTAGTAAGGTCCAAAATTTTATGAGAAGGAATCCTTGTGGCAGGAATATCATTCAACACTTAGATTGATATCACTGACTATGGTTGGCCTCCTTTTATCTCCCATTTATCTTGTCCTAGTTCTATGCTGACCTCTCCTTGTATTAATTCCCCTTGAACAACCTGTTTTGCTTCTTACTTTCTTAGTTCTTCCTCAACTTTTCTATGTTTTTCTAGGTCTTGTGCTATCCTGTTTTGATCCGCCTCATGGAATGCATGTTTGGCCTTTGCTTTCAATGTAACTTCCTATGCTCTTCTAGATTATTCATTCTTCTCTCAGATACCACTCCTCGGACAACAACTTCAACGGTTTTATTAATGAGCTCTACTTTCTCATCCATGGACATGGTTTTAAAAATAGTAAAGTTTGGCTGAGATTTTCTTTGAATGATTTCATCCCAACTGTGGGAATTCTCTTTAAAAAAAATCATCATCGAACTTGTCAAGATCATCAGGCTAATACATTGCTACTTGTTCATAATGATTCAACAATAACCCTTTAGGATCATGTTTGTGGTATCTTCCAGTCCCAAACTTGTATTTCAAATGACTTAAACTCTCCTGTCTTTCATGTGCGATATATTTAACAAAGTAATGAACCAATTGGAATCCATACGGGATAAACTCTCTCTTTTTATCTTTGACCAAGGAGGCATTGAACCCTTGCAGAATAGTTTGATAAGAGATTTATCCTAGGGCCAAACTATCTAGTACATAGGATGGTAATAAATGTGGGGCCCCAGTGGCTCCAAAAATCCTAAAGCAAGTGCATTTCTCTTCAATATACCAATTTCCAATAAGTGAGATGATATTCTTGGCTTGCTTGGAAATCCTTGGACATTCTTGACGAAAAATAATGAAATATACTTTGGATAAGAATAATCACAGATCATAGGATATGAATTCTTATATATATTCTTCCATAAGATAGTAAAGTACACATGTACAATAAGTTTAGAAACATGCCAACTCAAATTCATTTATGAAAATACATTCATTTCACATACCACATATAAAAGGTAAGAAGCCATGTAGAATGAAGGTACTTCACCCGGTTCAAGATCTTCACTTGATCTATTCTTGTGTTGATTTTCTTCGCTATGATGGCACCCAAGTTGAACACACCTCTCGACATTTCCATGGTGTATGCTAGTGTCATATAGACCTTAGTGAACCTTGACCAATCCTTCTCACCATATAGTCTACAAAGTAGGACCATTAAATACATGTAGGGTTCTCTCAAATTTTTCATACCATACCATCTTGAGGTCCAATTGATGAACTTCTTATCTTCCTTCCACCAAGACACCATCAAATTTCTCACATCATAATTCACATGGAAATCTACCACAAAGTCATTATTTAATCTGGATTTTGGCTCCCAAAGCTTGTAATATTTTCTAACTTCTGTCGGTAGGAAAATTCTGACGCACTTTCCTTGTTCGTCACTGATGGAACATTTTACAACATCACCGTGAATTATGATCCATTCCAAATATTCTATTTAGGGTAGAATAGGGGACCTAAAAACTACTATGTGTAGCAAAGAATGATCGATGTTGGGGAAAACTTGGTCATATATGGATCTAATATTTGCGTTATTGTGAGCTGTGAACTCTGGGTAGTCAAAATGATTTAATTTGTTAAATAATTCATTCCAAGAGGGAAGAAATACCTTGGTTCTAGTGTTTGGATCTATATCCTTGTATTACGGTGACTAGATGAAGACCTTCTTCAGTAGAAATAGAATTATAGATTATACTTTTGGTGCCTGTTCCACCCCTTCGGTGGGTGTAAGGTTTGATGCTTTGCTGAGGTGGGCGCCTTTCCCTTTGGGCATCTTTAGAGACTACTGAGAGACACTCCCTTGAGGTGGAATTTTCTTGCAAAATGAACAATTATCATGCCATAATTCATTTTCATTTCCTAGGATCCACAAAAATTACTCACGTTAAATGTGTACTTGATAACATATAGAGAAATTATCGCCGAGGCTTACCATTTATAAAACACAAGATGTTGTGAGTCAACAAAGATACAATAGAAACACATAGTTCTTCAATGTAGAATATTTTCACTGCATAGGATCTTCTTCACACAATCAATAGAAACAATACCGAATGAAATCAGTTATGCACATATATTCTAGTTCTCTAGTAGTCAAATCTAACCACAAAAGACAAAGTACAATGGGATTGCGCATATATTCAAGTTTAAATGCACCCATTTACATTCCACTCTTGAAATTAAATCCTTCTATTGTATGGCGACGCAAAGACATGTTATTTATTTCATCTGTGAGTTCAAAAAAAGGTCATTTTGGTGCGTAGTGTCTTACGTAATCGAGGATCAATGATTTGAGGCCATCGACCCTTTCAAACCGTCTTTATTCCAACTTTTGTCATCAAATTCGACAATTGTTTTTATATAATAACCACCTTTCCCATTGGCACACATTGTTTATTTTCGAATGGTGACGTGTCGAGACACATGGACCCTTACCATGATGTGGCATATGATGTGTCAACTAAAATTTTAGATGAAATTATAGAGGTTGACGTGGCAAGGTATGACTGGTCAGGGGGTGTGATGATGCAACCATGTACAAGGGTGACTCATAGGTATGGAACCTTTGTGCAATGAATCTTACACCAAAATTTTCAACATAAGAGATTAAAATACATCACGATATGAATGATCTCAATCTAGAGTGATTTCATGGTGATCGACCATCGACAAAAATAAGCGTGAGTGCATAGTTTTTTTTTTCTTTGAAAGAGGATTGACCAACGCTAATAAAACATCTACAGTCGGTGAAAATAATTTATTCTAACCGTTTAAAATGTTTAATATGAACTCACTAATGACTGGTGTGCTCATCGACATCGGTGAAATGAAGTGTTGGTGTGTCACACATACAAACAAAACCCCCTGATCATTGATGAAAATCGAGAAAATCGTATAGATCTAACATATTGTGTGATGTGTTAGCTATCGTGGAAAGTGACATGGTAGTATGATGTGGCAAGGGGTGAGACATATTTAGTGATGTGGCAGGTGATGTGCCTTGTATGAAAGTCCACTTGGCAGGTGACATGGAAGTATGAAACTCGTGTCTAACAAATGGCGTGGATCTTTGGTTTATGAAAATCAAACGAATCCTATCTTATCCATCGACGATCAATATTAATCAAGTGTTTGTATCAGATGGATGGGAATCATTTATGTTCCTGTAGCTCGATCAAAATCGACAATATTTAGGATTCCTTTATATTCCACAATATATATCGGTCGATGTCGATGAACGAACCTCATCGAAAATTGACAAGATTTCCCACCTTTCTCCAAAATTTTGCTAAAAGGTCTTGCCGACCCCCAATGTTATAATGGTTCCAACCAAGCACCTATCAATATCGGGGAAAACAAGATTCTCATGGGATTTGTTTTTGTCTTTTTTTTTCATAAATTCGTAAGTCCCGACCCCCCTTCTACTCAACTTAGGAAGTTAAATGTTCTCTTCTATATAGGAAAATATTTTTCAATCTTGAAGCACAAATGACTGAGAGGGATCAGAGAGAAATACATAAAACAAAGCGTAAACAAGATAAACTAATAATAAAGAATAAAAAAAGAAAGTGGTACCCGTTGAAATGACTAATATTTCAAAGGGTGTGTTTAGGTCTCAACAAATGGAGATTCACTAGGAGAATATAGAATCTCAGAATTTTACCTTAGACGTAATGACATAGAAGTTTCATGAGTAGACTCCGATCTGAGATAAAAACCCAAAATCCATTTATAAATTTTTATACATATAATCCAAGGAACAATCAACCATATTTGGCTATGGGAACTTAAAGATAGACAAAACTAGATAGACTATCACCACTGATAGGAGAAAGTAAAGTTTCCAACCTCTAAGCACTTGAAACCTTCTTCTGGTGTTTCTTTGTTTCTGGTGAGAATCCATAGCCCCAACAAAGTCACCTTGATATCACAGACCCTGCTTCGCTACTAGCGAGCATCCATAGCTCTGACAGATATATCTGCATACCCTTCCTGACATCATCATGTACTATTAAAATATGTCTCCTTATACACCATTTTCCTTTTGTTATGATATTTAATGCAAACATATACCCATTTATGGATATCTAAATTTCTTGAGCAATAATACCAAGGGAATATTACCAGTTACCAGATAGTACTTAAGAAAATAGGATTAACTAACATGCATGCATAAATATATACAATGCAAGATAAGAAATAAATAGTTCTATACTTTTCAAAATTCACATAACATAAAACTAATTGTTAAATAATTTTACGTTTCACCAAAATTTACCCATAAAATTATTAATCAATTGAGATAATTGAAAAGCGATTAAAATATTACTAGACACCTGTAGCATTCAATCAAATTGCAAAAAAATACACTCATGAGAAAGGATGCACAGATTCAGTAAATTCACCTTGTCTCCTTCCAAGCTTCTGAATTAAACTTGGAAAATAATTTCCTCCTTTGCTAATCCAAAAAATTTCTTACAGGAACCATTGACCTAGTGTGCATGATCGGTTCTCTTATCTATTAAAATATAAAATGTCTAAAAATAATACTAAAGCTATTTTAAGAAAATTCAAAAGTAATGTGAACTAATCAACATGCTCTCTCCAAGTTGTTTCTCATGCATGAGGTGAATGATCTATTTAATGTGCCTTGTCATATTCGACTCACTTAGATAAGAGATCCTTACATGTGTGCATGTAAGGGAAGTAATGTTGATCCATAGATGCGTTGAGTATCTCTCTCATATCCCGAGTGCATTGTACATACTTGTCCACATTGGCAATCCATCGTTCCAAGATAACGACTGTCTTGATCATGTCTCCCATGCATCTTTTTATTTGTCCCCATTCCATATTGGTCAACATATGAACATCCAAATCATACCTCTAGTCACTATCTATGTGATACTTCATTATATCGTCGATGTCCTGAAAATCTTTGAGCGACCCAAACTTGGGGAATTAAATTTTTTCCATTACCTCATCAATTGTCTCCTAGTTCTTGAGGCATTCATCCCATATTTCCTGCATTATTTTCTTTGGTTAAATGACAGATTGAACCCAATATTTTGTATTCTAGCCATGCTGCCATTGGTTATAATTTTGATTCCATGCTCTTCTTCTCCTTAACCTTTCTAAATTGATATAATATACTCAATCTAATTCAAGGTCCTGTACACTCTTTCAACCCATTTCAGTATTTCCTTGTGTGCTACTATGCACACCAGAGTTTCTTCTTGGTATATTATAAACTTTTCCATAAAGGCATCTCTAACCAACCTATATTTTTCATACACCTCCAATAAATCTGTCCTCAGGATCAACACTGCCTATGTGGTATCCTTGTAATAATTTGCTTGATGCCTAAGAGACTCTAATTATCTCCTCATGGCATCATTCTCTCTTTAATAGTATTTCACTATGTTAATTGTGGCATGAGATATGGCCATTTGTGCTCCTAAAAATTCACTAAATTTAGCTTTCTTGGCATTGAACAAGGTCTCCTCAGAGGTCATAATCACATCAACGTCTAAAGTTAGTTTTCTCTTCCTCCGTGTTATTTTTACCAACAACTTCCTCTTCCTGTCATAGACTATTGACTTGATATCAACTAATTCCTCTAAGGGATTTGGTATCAGCTGGTCACCCTATGCCAACATATTTCCCATGCTTCCTAGGGTGTGAAAGTGCTCTAGGATAGGGGTTTTTACCTTCTCTATTTCTACCACCTGTTTTCCCATCTCCTCCACTTCATTATCTATCATTTTCTTAGTGCTTGTCTCTTCAGGGAACTGATTTATTTTGCTAGTGTGCTCAACTCCTTCTCATATAGATGTATTAGTAATTTGACCTGGGGATGATGTATCATTTGGTTTATTTTTAGATGACACTTCCTATTGTGTTCCATCCTTGAGCAAAGAGATATTGGATGGATCAACAATTATTTTCTCATTTGTTGGAGAAATGGTTTGTCCTTTCGCTTGCCTACTTTCATCTATAGTATTTTCCCGATGTTGTTCAAGCTCTCTTTCTATTTCAATTTTTTTCTACTCAGGTGTTGTGTCCTCT
Organism: Picea sitchensis; assembly: GCA_010110895.2. Classification (NCBI taxonomy): domain Eukaryota; kingdom Viridiplantae; phylum Streptophyta; class Pinopsida; order Pinales; family Pinaceae; genus Picea; species Picea sitchensis. The sequence goes on from SNQJ01S0025892.1 coordinate 85,903, forward strand.
GTGTTAAGCCCTAAATAATAGCACATTACCCCTTAATTGGGGCATATTACATTAGTATTGTCATTTTATTTATGTCGACTTGGTTCCATTAGTTGTAATTGTACCTCCTAGTCTCCTATATATACCAAGGAGACCTTTTCATTTGGAATCATATTTTATTTGTGAATTCATATGATGTATAAGGAGGTTTCCCCATCGAAGAGGCTTATTATATAAATTTATCTCTTTTTCAAGGTGTTGATTACTTACTCTAAGGTTTTTATGCTAGTGTTATATTTGGTTCCTAACATTTGGTATTCAGAGCTCAAAGTCTTGGGGTTTCACTGCTGCATCTGAGACACCTTGGAATTTCCGATATAAATTTTTTTCTTGGATGTTTCAGAAGGAATTCCTTGGGGGATATTTATTATACGGATAAAATTACTTTTGGTCAAAATATCAGCTTCTGGGGATTTATACTTTCGGAGATATAGCTCGTGGAAGATTAGGTTCCTGAATCATCCCGAATTTAGTCATCACAAAATTTTCACTACAATTTTTTTTTTCTATGATGCTTCATACTATGAATATCGATGACTATTCATAGGAATTATCAAGGTATTGGTGGTAAAAATTTCAGCTTCTGGGTCATCCTAATTTTGGAGATACACCTTGTGTAATATAGGGTAGTTGATTAGTCCTATTAACTAGTCTCAAATAGGTGTTCCAGGTAAAACAATGATATATTCTTCAGTGAGTATGCAAATTAAGTGAGACAAGTTGCATTAGATAATGGACATTCCTTAGTATTTATGGTGAAAGTTTCAGAATAATATATCATATATTGTGTGCTTGGCATGCTTTACAAGTACGCTCTTATGGAAAGGAAAAAAATCATCAAGGCGTGGGGAAGTCACCATAACTTCCACTTGGCACATCCAATTTTGATCAGACCTGTGGTATTGTAGAGAGGACATATCGAATAACTATAGAACAAAATTTTAGACCTAGAAGGGCCGAAATTGTAAAGATACAACAGAAGAAAGATCAACTAGTATAACAACCTCCAAATCAAGGTTTAAAAGGTGCATTTATTTTTGAAAATTTGCATTCTCTTGACTAGAAGATCCAATTGGGGTGATTTAAAAAGTAGAATAAAGTGGGATAAAAGGAGTATCACATAAATTTGAGAGAAACATAGGGTTTTTTTTAGGTATATATGTGTTATGACATCTCTAAACGTAGGAGTTGTCGTTACTAGTCAGCGCTACAACCCGGGGATTACATGGTTCTTCCACGTACCTAGATTATATCAGAAAGCCCCTTTTGAATGGTTGCACATCAGACATCACTACTACGGATATGAATTCCCATGTACCTAGCGTATTGGGAGACCCCCTAGAATCCTGAGACTTACCGAGTAAACCTTTTGGTTGTCTTGTTGCTATAGTACACCGAGAACAACACTCGAGGAGATCACTCTCTAGTACTTGGTTAGTTGGATAGTACGGCTAAGGGAATGTTCAATCCTCCTTAGTTAGTGCCCTGAGATATTGGGCTGAGTACTATTGTTGGACCTCACATGTATATCAGAGAGCTATAGCACTTGCCACTCCCTTGTCTGTGATTACCTATACCTAAGCCAACTAGGAATTCCTACCTTGCAATGATACTTGGCCAACATGCCACCAAAAAAGGGAACTTCTACACCAAATAATCCTTCAGACAACCCTACTTGGACTCTTGATGAAGGTGAATAAATGCACAGGGACATAAATTATTTACAAAATAAGGAAATAACAAAATATGAACTACAAGGGATGATGGATTTAACTGAAGATAAGCTGGAAGTGATAATGGATACTAAGATGGATGGTTTAAAAGGGGAGATCATGGAAGGATTGAAATTTTTTCTAATAGAGAGGCCACTTGAAAGTGACAATGTATCCCATGAAATTCATGATGAGGACAAAAGGAAGATGAATCAAGACTGGAGAAAATCCAACTTTGGGTTGAAGACCAACCACTTTCCTAAGATCAATATGAGGAAGTTTGATGGCAAGGATCCAATCACATGGATACTCCAGATGGAGCAGTTATTTGATGTACATGATATGCCACACACAAAAGGTACGAATTACGTCTTTATATTTAGAACCCAATCAATTTTTGTGGTATCAATGGATTTGTTCTCGCAAATCACTTGTCGCTTGGACAATTTTCACGGAAGAAATGATAGCATACTATAAGGATACAAGGAGCAATACCTTCTTCAACCAATTGATAAATCTCAAGCAAAAGGGTTCAATTCCGGAGCACATTGAGAATTTACAAATATTGAATATAAAGGTAACATATATTCCAAATGAGCACCTAATTGATGTATTCATAGGAACTTTAAAGGATAACAGTCAACACGAGGTTCCCCTTTGGGAACAAAAATCATTGGAGAATTCGTTCAGGGTGGCGAGAAATGTTGAAAGTAAAAATATGGCTATGGCTACTAGAAGGACCACTCATAACATCTATCGAGAGAATAATTTTCTTTCTTATAAACCACCTCAACCTAAAAGGTTGACACCTCAACAATTGGAGGAAATAAAAGAAAAAAGGTTTATGATTTAATTGTGACAACAAGTTCAGTAAGGGACATAAGTGTGGTGAGAAGAAATTATTCTACATAGATTGTGAAGAGGAAGAAGAAAAATAACAAGAACAAGAACAAGAACCATCTCAAGATGAAAATGTAGAAGATATTTATTCTGAAGAGTTGACTCCCAACATATCATGTAATGCATTGGCTGAAATTACCACTCCTCAAACCCTCGATATTCAAGGATATATCAAAAAGAAAAAAAGTAATAGTCTTAATTGATTATGGTAGTACTCATAATTTTATTCACAATAAATTAACCAAAGCTCTCAATTGATTTATATATCCAGTGCCAGACTTTCAAGTAATGATTGCAAATGGAGGAACTATCAATTGCTCAGGAAAATTCCATAAGATAAATCTTACTATGTGGGAATATGTAATGAATATTCCAATGATTTATATACCCATGGGTGGTGTTGATGTCGTACTAGGAGTCCAATGGTTACAATCATTGGGAACAATGAATTTTAATTTTCAATAAATTTTCATGAAATTTTCATTGGAAGGAAAGGAGATTGAGTTAAGGGGTCTCACAGGGAAACCCATTAAGGTGATAAGCTCAAATGGTATGACAAAATTATTGAAAAAGGGGAATCAGGGTGTAATTGTACAACTATGCTCACTAGATGTTCAAACATCTAAGCCATCTATTACCCTAGATCTCCAAGGGATAATTCATAAGAATTCCAAATTATTTGAAGATATTCCTAGAGTTATTCCACCCACTTGCAATAATGATCATACTATTCACCTAATTCTTGGGAGTGTTCCTCGTAAAATCAGGCCTTACATATACCCTTATGCCCATAAGAGTTAAATTGAGCGTATGGATGAAGAAATGTTAGAGGCTGGAATTATTAGACCTAGCCAAAGTTCTTACTTTACACCTGTGGTAATGATACTCAAGAAAGAGGGTTGATGGTGTATGCATAGTTACAAGAACCGAACCGGTCATCGAACCGGTCGACCCCAAAAACCGGAACCGAACCGGAACCGGAAAAAAACCGGATCAAAAAACCGGTCACTAAAAATACATCAAATATTCAATTTTTTGAAAAACAAATACATATTCATGTGCATCCATGTGAATCTTTGTCTTTCCCTTCAACCACTCTTCTCTCTGCCCAGTGCCTACAAATAAAACAGAGGTTGGTGTGCAGATACACCACTAAGTCACTTGACACGATGACAAAGAGAAGAGTTCAACAGAAGACTTTAGACTTGAGTGAAGGGTACATTTTTACTGGGGTCATGATAGAAGAGTTCAACAATCAATGGCACCAACATCAAGGTACATAAAGGGTATGGTGCCCTTGATTAAATGTCAGTTTCATACCCTCTTACATGATAGAATCCAGTGGAAACATTGCAATCCTGCCAATCTTGAAATCCTGAAAACCGTTAAGTCTGCTGAATTTTGAAAGGGAAACATTGCAATCCCCAATCTTGAAATCCCGTTGTTCAAATTGCTGAATTTTGAATGGGACCTAAAATTCTACTTTCTCCATATGAAGTCCAATGAGGTTGGAATCACTCTCAAACATCCTGAAACAATTAATGGTAATGTTAAAAATTTAAGTAAAAGGATGAAAATGAAAGAGAAAGGAGAATGTCACTTTTACTTTACCATCCTTTTACTTTAAGAATTTAATATTACCATTAATTACTCAAGAGAAGACAAATGACTAGTGTGAGTGAAAGAGAGGGGTTGGGGTTGGCTTTATAGCTTCATTAGGGGCTCTAGACAATTCTAGAAGCTTCCCATGCATGCCCCTAACCCTAATTTAAAAAAAAAATTAAAAATTCCCTCAATTTTCCAGCCGTGGACCTCATTGGCAAAAAAAAACCGGTTCCGTACGGAACCGGCCGGTTCAGGCAAGAAACCGGCTGGTTCCGTATGGAACCGGTCTGAAGCAGTTCAGGGGTCCGGTTTGAACCGGTCTGGGCTCGGAACCAGTCGGACCGGTCGGTTTTACCGGTTCCGGTTCGGTTCTTGTAACACTGGACCGTGTATGTGTCGAGATTACAGAGAGCTCAAAAAGATCACCATTAAAGATAAGTTTCCCATTCCTATCATTGATGAATTGTTATATTAAATACATGGAGCAATCTACTTCACAAAGTTGGATCTCCATTCAGGGTATCATCAAATTAGAATTAAGGTAGTAGATATCCCAAAAACAACATTCCGAACTCATGAAGGCCATTATGAATTTTTGGTCATGCCTTTTGGCCTTACGGATGCACCTTCCACATTCCAAGGGTTGATGAATTCTATTTTCAAACCCTTCCTTCGAAAATTTGTGTTAGTATTTTTTTGACGATATACTAATCTATAGCAAGTCTTGGGAGGATCATGTTCGACATGTTGACAGTGTGCTACAACTACTAAAGGAGAAACAACTATATGCCAAACCATCCAAATGTTTCTTTGGGGTGAAGGAGGTAGATTATTTGGGCCATATTGTATCTCATGAAGGTGTCAAGGTATACTCTAACAATATTAATGCCATGATGGACTAGTTGATTCCCAAAACATTGAAGAATATTAGAGGATTTTTGGGTTTGACATGTTACTACCACAAGTTTGTTCGGAACTATGGAAGAATAGCAACACCTTTAACAACATTAACTAAGAAGGATGATTTTTGATGGAATCCATAGGAAACTCAATCTTTTGAACAACTTAAAGAGGCGATGTGAAAATCTCATGTCTTGACCACACCAGACTTCACAAAAACCTTTATGGTGGAATGCGATGCCTCAGGAAATGTCATTCGTGTTGTTCTAATGCAATAAGGAAGGCCCCTTGCTTTTGAAAGTCAGAAAATCAAGGGAAAGGACTTATGAAAACCCATTTATGAGAAGGAAATGATGGCAATACTACATGCATTGAAGTAATGGAACCCTTACCTAATAGGTAGGCACTTCAAGGTCAAAAAAGATCATGACAATATTAAATACTTCTTGGAACAAATACTATCTTCAGAAGAACAACAAAAATGGGCGACCACGATGTTGGGTTATGATTTTAAAATCGTCTACAAAAAAAGGGAAGAAAAATGTTGTGGCAGATGCACTCTCAAAAAAGGATGAACATGTTGAGGCATTTCTCTATGCTATCTCAATCATCCAAATTGATTGGATAACAGAAGTAAGGGATGAATGGAAGAATGAATAAAAAGTATGGACTCTCATTCAAAGGTTGCAACAAGATTCCAGTGCATTAGATACATTTACATGGAAAAATGATTCACTATGGTACATATATCGCTTATATTTATGTAAGAAATCCCAACTCAAATAAAAGGTACTTTTAGAATTGCACACCTCTCCTATAGGAGGGCACTCAAGATTTTTGAAAACCTATCACAGGGTCAAGAAGGATTTTTTTGGGATGGCCTTAAAACTGATGTTCAAAGGTTTGTGGTAGAATTTTTGGTTTTCCAACAAAATAAGGTGGAAACAATTAATACCCCAGGTATTTTAAAACCATTAGCCATCCCAAGTCTTCTCTAGGAGGAGTTTTCCATGGATTTCATACCCCAGGTCTTTTACAACCATTAGCCATCCCAAGTCATCTCTAGGAGGACGTTTCCATGGATTTCATCACAGGGTTACCAAAGTCTGAAGGAAAGAGTGTCATCATGGTGATTGTTGATAGATTGACCAAGTACACACACTTTTTTGCATGAATATCTCATCCTTTAAAATCCAGTACAATTGCCACTGCATTCATGGAGACAGTTCAAAAGATACATGGAATCCCAAAGATTATTGTAAGTGACAAAGATCCCATCTTCACTGGACATTTTTGGACAAAATTATTTTCTTGTTTGGGTACTCAATTGACTCATAACTCATCTTATCATCCTCAATCTGATGGAAAAACTGATACAATGAACAAATGTATGGAGGGATACCTTCGTTTCTTTGTCTGTAATTTTTTCCTCACTGTCCTTTCCTGCATCGCTTTCTTGTTCCTTTTATTATTTGAGTGGCTATGACACCTCTACATCTAGTGCTGGAAATTTCTCCACATCATTGGTATCTAAGGGTGTTCCCTCTAGTTGTGGATTGAATAAAAGTGATCTCCCCTATTCTGGATTAGACTCATCCAGTATTGGGACCTTCACCGGATCCGTATCGTCATCATCACCATCCTTAGTAAGGTCCACAAATTTAAGAGAAGGAATCCATGTGATAGACACACATTTCAATGCATCAATTGATATCACTAACTTAGGTTGGCCTCCTTATATCTCCCCTTTATCCAATCCTGGTTCTGTGCTAACCTCTCCTTGTATTAATTCCCCTTGAACAACTTGTTCTGCTTGTTTCTTTCTTAGTTCTGCCTCAACTTTTCTCTGTTTTTCTAGTTCTTGTGCTATCCCATTTTTCTCTGTATCACACGATGCTCGTTTAACCTCTACTTTCAATATAAATTACTCCTCTTTTATATCTTATTCATTCTCTCTCCCAGCTACCACTCCTCGAATATAAACTTCGACGGTTTTATTAATGACCTCTACTTTCTCATCCATGGACATTGTTTTAAAAATAGTAAGATTTGTCTTAGATTTTATTTGAATAACTTCATCCGAACTATGGTAATTCTCTGTAAAAACCTCATCATCAAACAACACCACTTCTTCATAATTCTTCAACGCTAACCCTTTAGGATCATGTTTGCGATATCTTCCAGTCCCAAACCTATATTCCAAATGACTTAAACCCTTATGTCTTTCTTGTGTAGTATCTTTAACTAAGTATTGAGACAATTGGAATCTGTACGAGATAAATGCCTTCTTTTTATCTTTAACCAAGGAGGCATTGAACCCTTGCAGAATAATCAGATAAAATATTTCTCCTAGGGCCAATCTGTCTAGTACAAATGATGGTAATAAATGTGGTGTGGGGTCCCAATGTTCGACAACACAAGTATTCCAACATAGTACAAACACCTTTGGTAACCACTCACACAAGCAGATCAAATATCAACACATCGATGCTTTGACGTGTTAAAATATTGATGGGGAAATATCAATGGCCCCAACCAACATGGCCACTTAGAGAAATTTATTAATGCAAAGAAAAAATATTACAGAGAGATTTACAAAAGAGTTTCTCACAATCCATCATTGAAAAATGACCCTCCATGCTATTTAAATAGAGATCATGGACCAATTAGGTGTTAATCCACAGATCAATGTAGCCATTAAGATTGAGGAGAATACAATCCATCAGATTACTCTATGTTGGGAACATATTGTGACCATCATATTTCCTAAATACAAATGCATACTAATGCATACTAAAGAACCATACTTTTACCTAACGACACATTAGACCAAGGTGATCTTAAATAAATCTGAAGTGTCTAAATATTCTAACATCCCCCCTTAAGAACAACTTGGGATATGATTGAAGGATTTGCAAAGGTGACACAATAGGAGAAGGAAGGAGGCATTACATCATATTCCCCCCTTAATAACAACTTCCTAAACTCCTAACATAGATTGAAGTTTGGAAAAATTCGCTTCTTTAAGAGTCTTTGTGAAAATGTCTACAACTTGATCTTTTGTAGGGAATAAGAGTACTCCAATAACTCGATCATGAATGAGATTTATAATGAAGTGCATGTGTAGCATTGACGCAACACCCCTACCTCGGCAGGTTCTGCTCGACCTCCTGATCTAAGGATCATTCTTAATCTCTCTTTGAGTCTGATTGACTCCTTGATTCCCCGCGGGAATCTTTCACTCACAAGTGTTTATCCACAGGTCCTTCTTAGAAGTTACGCCTGTGCGAATAAGCACTACGCGCCAACTCTTATCTACATGACTAGCTGACGTTACCACAATATTCAACCGAAAGTACTTTGGGTTTCGCGACTTCATGATCACTGATGTGAGTCCCTCTGACTCGTCAATCCTCGAAACCTTGAAAGGCTAGAGGTTCCTTTGACTCCTCCCTTGAATTTACTTAATGTGACCTCTATCTAAAACCCGGGGTCCAAATATTTTGGCACTTCATAATTTCGCTTATCGACGATTTGCAATGTAACAACACCTTTCACCGATAGCCAAAATCACGATGGTTCCTCGTCATGATTGACGACTCTGAGCTTCCCGTGACCTGACAGTCTTGATTCTATCGGGACTCTGCGGATCGGGAGTTCACACTCTCGACTCTGAGTCACAACATCTTCCACGCCCTGACTTCTGGAATGTGAATTCAAGCACACAATCAACGACCCTCATTGATCTGGATCCAATGACCACTATCCCTCCTGATCTTATGAGTGTTGAAAGACACTCAACCTTAATCTTCTCGCTGGTCTGCAAGATCCAACGACCCACAAAACTTCATTATTTTCCATATGAGGATTTCGACCGTTCGTTTGGACTCCTCAAAGGCTTCTACCCAATTACCTTGGCATCTTCTTCTTCTGACCTAACTTCCGTGAAGGAGTTTCAAAATTAGTTCTTCCTTTGAATTGTCTCCATTCTCTATCCTTTTTGAGCTTGACCTTTGTTATGGATTCAAGGTGTCAAAAGGATTCTTGTGCGCACTCCTTGTGACATTCATAATAACCTCTAGTTATCCAGCTCCTCCAACCCTATGTACTTCTCTGCAACAACAGTTCTTCAACCTTCCTCCTTGGTTGGTAAAGTCTAGGACTCTCTCTGGCCTGTGCACACCTTACACGACTCTTGTGCTATACCTGCATTTCTGCTGGTATAAGAACAACGGTAACCCTCCTGAGATTTTTTGAGATAAAACTCAGAACTTCGTCAATGCACTCTTGTGGACTCTCACTACACTCCTTGCAGGATTTCTCAGGAAAAGAAACAATTGAAACTTATAGCTCTCTTCTCACAGACTTCATACATTCAAAATGAAATCAAGATCATATGCACACAAGCATTGGAAACACATGCATAACAGAGAATATAAACAGACTGTAAACATACCATTTAAAGATGTAAACATAATGCATAAAAAAAACACCATGAATTTGGATCAAAGCTTCTTTATATTAATCCAAGTACATCTATACATGGGTTCAATAGAAACAACTATATACTTATAGGATTCCTACAGTCTCTATTCTTTTACTCTCCTATTCTCTTGCTCTACAACTTACAATTGAGAATAACTTAAATTACAATACAATACCTACGAGGGAGCTTTCTAGAGTTTTCCCTCTTACAACTCTAGCTATCTAATCGGAATTAAAGCTACCCACTTTACATTCATTACAATTAAATGCCTCCATATCCATCAGATGAGAGAAACGCTCAAGATATATTATCAATCTCCAAAACATAAATGTAAATACATCCTTTTAGATATTTCATTAATTCTTTATCCTTTGAAATTCAAAATGTTATCAAAACGTGCGCTGGTGCAATTCTAGCTGTCCTTCACCTTTGCTCTTGCTTTGCTGGCTCACTTACGATGCTCCTGCATCATACTCCCTTGGCTAAAAATTCATGGACTCCTGTTCATGAGCTCCTGCACCGTCTGTCCATGTTTCTGGATCTCCACTTCGCTTTCCCAACTTGCATCCTCAATCGGGTGTCCTTTCCATTTGATCAGATACTCAAGATATGTCTTCCTCCGAGTCTTATTGCTAACTCTCTAATCAATGATATTTTCCATTTGTGGATTTTCAGCTATAGGCATCTGTTTAACCCATTGAATTTCTTTCTGATCCTCTAATTACTCAGTTTCATCTGCTCTGTAAGGATACAGATTTTCTACGTTGAATATGGGCGAGATGCCCACATCATTTGGCAATTCTATCTCATAAGAATTGGCCTTGTTATCGCTCAGTTTGTAGTTTAGGTCAACTAGTTAAAGGGTAAGGGTCAAACTGGTGTAACAGGAGCCTTCCCACCCACTGTCACCTTGATGGGGGGCTCTTTCTATTTAGGGTGGCTAAGCCCAAGGGAGATGTCCCTGGCAATCTGGGGTTTTGAAAGGAAAAGGCTTAAAGGATTAAGGCTAGTTTCCCTTTCACAGATTACCGCCAAGAAGATACTCAAAGAAGAAAAACCACAGAAGAAGCACCTGCTTGTGAGACAATACAACAATGACACTAGTACATGCAATAGTGGTTAAAACTTCATTAATCAATGACTATCAATATTTAAGGCACATAAGCATAATCAGCAGTAAATATTGATGAAGTCAATGTTTGCAATAATGACAATGGCATATAATATTACTTGTCAATAAACACTGGAATAATATGAAAATAATCAATCCTTAAATCACTGCATTAAACGTTATTAATTGCTCATATACAAAGGTGGCTGCGTCACTATGCTAGAGGTGACGTCAACTTTTCCTTTAGGGTTAGTATAATAGACAAAGAGGTCAACGTTTTGCAATTTTAGCCAATGAAAATCATCAATACATCAATGTCTATCAATGGATGACCAAGCCACAGTATTTTCTATCAACCAAAAGCTCAAACAAGGCATGATGTCAACATTAATTGCCAGGTTAGTAGACGTTAGGGTTAATTAGGGTTTCAAATTTGAGAATTTTGAAAGATTGTTTTTGGCACAACAAGCTCAACGTTGGAGAGAAAAACTAGTGCCTTAGGGTATTATGGAGTCAAAAGCAAGGGCAATATCTCGGGAGGACCAAAATCTAAAGATTAGAGAGTTAGGTTCTATGGTGATGCAATGGCAGGGCCCTAGAATCAAAACCCTAAGGGGAGGAGGCTCATTCCAGTGTTTCTTAAGCAAGGCCTCATGCTCCTCCCTCTTTCCTTAAATATCCTTGGCAAAACGGCTAGCTTCAAAACACAAATCTAAGGGAGAAAGGTGTTGCAAGAGAAAGGCCCTTCAAACCCTAAAAAGTCAAAACCCTAGGTGTAGAATCAACTAGGCCTAGGACGTCTCCTTTCTTCAATCTATATATTAAAGCTAACTCAGAAAAAGGATGATTACTGTAGCAACGACTAGGCTATATCTTCCTTAATCAATGGCTAAAACAAGTTTCTCAATCATGGGGACATATAGCAAGGACCTACTTGTGTGCTTGCTACCTAGGGTTTCAAGATTAAGCAATATAATATCAATGTAATAGCAAATGCAAGAGATTTAACCTACAACCATTCATTCAAGAAGTTTTGCATGAAAAATACACTTACAAATCATGAAGAATACTCATCAAACCCTAGTTGTAAACCTTCCAATGAGAGAAACACCATAATATGCCAAGAAAGTCCTCCAAACAAGAGTTGCGCCTCACTTCCAAGAGCCAATATACCAAGACAAAAGACTAAAAATGATCTCTCACAAGAGAGTGAGTTTTGTTATGTCAAAATGAGGCTCAACGTCCTATACTAATATCATCCTTATGAACTTTAATTACAAAAATAGGTCATTAAAACAGTCGACAAGGCTGACTAACAATATTACACTGTTTATCACATTAAATGCTAAACTTGTCACAATTATGAGCTAAAAGGGAGACGTCAGGCCCCTTTGAGGGAGACGTTGGCCCTTTTTGGGCAAGATCAGCATCCAGGAAGCAGAACGTTGGCCCTTTTAGGGATTCTCCAAGCTACCACATGTGCCAAATGAGCCCAACACACTGCCACACGCTCCAGAAAAACGTCCAGCTTCCTCAGGTGATGTCCTGTCCATCAAAAGCAATCGTCCCATCTGCAATGGGTGATCCCCCTTAGGCCGGGATCTGCTATGGTGTCCTGGTGGAACGTCCTTCTGTCTTCTTTGTGTAAATGCTCATCACAAAGTTGTCCTGTGTCTGCCATCCCAACAACCATCTGATGGGCTCTTCAGCCCCATGGAGGTCCGAACTAATCATATCCCCATGTGTACCGGTCCACTGGTACCTGTCCGTCAGGTATGGTCCTACACATCAAAGACTACGCCCTCCATGGGCTCATCAGTCCTAGGGATCATAGCAATGTCAGTCATATTTCATCATTAAATTTATCAAATAC
>SNQJ01S0025892.1:98538-111105 GCA_010110895.2 Picea sitchensis
ATCCCATAACTTGAAAATATCACAGAAGGTAATGTGGCACACTAAGAAAAATCAGTGGAGTCGCCAGATAGTTTTCCTGAAACTAACAAAGAATAGGGGAAAAGTTGTAGTGGAGTCGCCAGGTAAGCTTGTAAGAAAAGGCCTTTGAGGCAAGGCTTACCAAAGGTTTGTCGTTGAGGAAGATTGACTCAGTGTTCCTCGGCAACTACGCCAAAATGTTATCGCTTAGTTTGTAGTCAAGGTTAAGTAGTTGAAGGGTTAATGATCAAACTGGCGTAACAGGAGCTTCCCCACCCACTGTCACCTCGATGGGGGGCTCTTTCTATTTAGGGTGGCTGGACCCAAGGGGGACATCCCTAGTAATCTGGGGTGTTGAAAGGAAAAGGGTCAAGGGATTCAGGCTCAATAGATCAAAGTAGGTTTTCCCTTCACAGATTACCACCAAGAGGATAGTCAAAAAGAAGACGAACCACAAAAGAGCACCTGTTTGTGAGACAAGGCAACAATAAAACTAAAATGTGCAGCAGTGGTTAGTACTTCATAAATTAATGACTATCAATATTATATATGAGCATATAAAGCAGTAATTATTGACGAAGTCAATGATTGCAAAAAATGACTATGGCTTGTAATATAACGTCTCACTAACCCTAATTTGATGATGACGTCATGCCTAGTTTAAGCTCTTGGCTGGTATAAAAAGTTGCGTCTATGTCATCTAATGATAGACATTGATGTGTAGATAAATTTCATTGGTCTATTTTGCAAAACGTTCACCTCTTGGTCTATCAAACTAACCCTAGAACAAGGCTGACGTCACCTTTAGTTAGCATAGTGACGCAACAAACTTTTGTATATGAGTTTTTGATGATATTCAATGCATTGTGTTAGTTTAAGGATTGATTATATACATTGAATGCCATATCATTTCTAGTGTTATTGAGAAGTAATATTGCAAGCCATAGTCATTTTTTGCAATCATTGACTTCGTCAATAATTACTGCTTTATATGCTCATATATAATATTGATAATCATTAATTTATGAAGTACTAACCACTGCTGCACATTTTAGTTTTATTGTTGCCTTGTCTCGCAAACAGGTGCCCTTTTGTGGTTCATCTTCTTTTTGACTATCCTCTTGGCGGTAATCTGTGAAGGGAAAACCTACTTTGATCTGTTGAGCCTGAATCCCTTGACCCTTTTCCTTTCAACACCCCAGATTACCAGGGACGTCTCCCTTGGGTCCAACCACCCTAAATAGAAAGAGCCCCCCATCGAGGTGACAGTGGGTGGGGAAGCTCTTGTTACGCCAGTTTGATCATTAACCCTTCAGCTACTTAACCTTGACTACAAACTGAGCGATAATAGGCCTCAAATTTCCTCAAGATCTTACACGACCCTATCTTCTTCATCTTCAACTTATTATATGTTCCCCTTGGGAATCTCTCTTTCCTCGGGTGAGCTAAGAATAAATCTCCCACTTCAAAATGAAGTTCTCTTCTGTGTTGATATGCTCTACACTTGTATTCCTGGTTGGAATTCTATAATCAATCCTTAATCTTTTCGTGAAGCTCTTGCATTTCTACTACAAAATTCTCTGCTCCAGCACTTCTCAATTCACTCTATCCTAAGTCTCTCAATTCATATATTCCCCTTGGCTACATTCCATATGTTATCTTGAATGGGCTCTGTCATGTGCTTCTGTTAGGTGAATCATTATATGCAAATTCTTCTCGAGGCAGAATTTGATCCCACTCACTGTCATGTTCAACTACTAAACTCCTCAATAAATCTCCCAGACTTCGGTTCACTAGCTCAGTCTGTCCATCCATCTGAAGGTGATATGCTGAGCTAAAATACATTTATGTCCCCAACTTCTTCCATAGTGTCCTCCAGAAATGACCCACAAATTTGGTATCCATGTCCGAAACAATACTCTTGGGTAAGCTGTGAAGTCTAACAACTTCTTTGAAAAACAGATTTGCAATGTGAGTTGCATCACTGGTTTTCTGACATGGTATGAAATGTTCCATTTTTGAAAATATATTGACTACCAAAAATATGGAGTCACAACCCCTTTGTGTCCTCGACAGTCCTAACACAAAATACATGCTTACTGCATCCCACGGCCTCTCTGGTACTGGAAACGATTGATACAATCCTGTATTTTGTCTTTTCCCCTTTGCATGCTGACAAATTCTGCATCTATTCACAAATTTCTTGACATATGTCCTCATCCTTGGCCAATAGTATGAGCCATTTAGTTGCACGAAAGTCTTATCATGGCCGAAATGTCCAGCCAATCCCCCACTATGTTTTTCCTTCAAGAGGTTCTCTCTCTTAGAGCATTTCGGTATACACAAATGGTTATCCCTAAACAATAGTCCATCCTAAATCAAGTATTCAGTACATTGGCTTCTATCCCTGAGAAATGGATTCTCACATGCTTCACAGGCTTCTTTAAAATCTGAATCGTCTCTGTACATATCCTTAAGGCTATCAAAACCTAAGGTCTTCACATGAAATTCCTGCAAAATCAAACATTTCCTGCTCAACGCATCAACAACTTTGTTACCAGTTCTAGAAATGTGCTTTATAACAAAAGTGAAGTTCTGCATATATTCGACCAATTTCACATGTTTCTAGTTTAGCTTCTCCTGTCGAGTTATGAATTGTAAAGCATGGTTGTCGCTATACAAGACAAACTCTTTCGGAATCAAGTAATGCCTCCACTTCTTCAGCGCCTGTATGATTGTGTATAACTCTTTATCATACGTGGAATATTTCACTTTGGCATCGTTCAACTTCTCACTGAAGTATGCAATCAATCTATTGTCTTCACTCAAGAATGACCTAATCGCGAATCCACTTGCATCACATCTGACTTGGAATGTCTTATTGAAATCTGGCAGAACCAAAACTGGTTGTCCAGTTATTTTCTCCTTCAACAACTTACAACTTCTCTCTACTTCCTTTGTCCAATGAAAAGACTTATGTCTTTTCTTAACTGTGTCCATCATTGGTGCACATATCCCGCTGAAATTCCTGATGAATTTCTTGTAAAAACTAGTCAATCCATGGAAGCTTTTGACTTCAAATATGTTCTTTTGTGACGACCAATCCCTGATTTCTTTTACCTTCTCAGTATCCATCTTTAACTCATTTGAAGAGATCACAAACCCTAAATAAATGAGTTATTTCTTCATGAAAGACGACTTCTCCAACTTTATCAGCAACTTCTCTTGTTGCAACCTCCTCATCACTAGAGTTAAGTGTCTCAAGTGTTCTTCCTCGGTCTTACTGAATATCAATATATCATCAAGATACACAATCAAAAACTTCCCAATGAAATATTTCAAGACTTCATTCATCAACCTCATGAAAGTACTTGGTGCATTCATTAAACCAAACGACATGACAAGCCATTCATACAGTCCTTCATTCGTTTTGAATGTTGTCTCCCATTCATCACCTCCCCTCATTTGAATCTGGTGATATCCACTTTTCAAGTCAATTTTTGAAAAAAACTTTGCTTCACTCAAGCAATCCATAAAGTCATCCATCCTGGGTAAATGAAATCTATACATGATGGTAATCTTGTTTATAGCTCTCAAGTATGTACACATTCTCCATCCACCATCCTTTTTTGGACTTAGCACTGTTGGAACAACGCATGGAATCAAGCTTTCTCTAACCAATCCTTTGTCTATCAAATCCTGGACTTGCTTCTTGACTTCTTCATTCTCGCGCGACGTCAATATGTACGTTGCTTTGCTTAGTAAACTTTGTCTAGGTATAAAGTAAATATGATGGCTTATACTCCTGATGGGCGGTAACGAACAAGGTAATTTGTCCACCACTATATCAGCGAAATTCTCAAGCAGTTCTTGAATTTCCTCCGACAGATCGTCTATCTTGGTACTCGTCAAAATGACTCTGGGTTTTCTCACTACATCAAACTGCATGTCTTCTTCTTTCTTGACTTCCTCAAGAAGTTCCTTCCCACTCATGAGAAGTATAGTATTGCTTGCTTCTTCTTTCACCTTCTCATCCTTAATTGGCAGCAACACATGCGTCCTACCATTCTTCTCCAAGGTGTTTGTGTTCCTTCTCCCATCATGAACAACATTTTTGTCATATTTCCATGGTCTACCCAACAAAATATGACAGACATCCATGGGGATAACATCACATAATATTTCATCTCTGTAACCCTCTATCTTAAATTAAACTAAACATTGTTTAGTTATTGTTACCTGATGTCCCTTTTGCAGCCACAAAACCTTGTATGGGCTCGGATGTGAAACCATCTCCAATTCTAGCTTCTCCACCATCTATGTGGATACTAGGTTATCTATGCTTCCACTGTCCACTATTACCTTGCATACCCTATCCTTGGTCTTGTAAGAAGTTCTAAACAAATTGTTTCTTTGGACTAGGTTCTCTATCTCCTTCTCTGGCTTTAAGAGAATTTTCCTCATCATTAAGGATCTTCCACCTTCTGCATCTTCTACCTCAACATTTCTCCATTGCACTTCTGAAATGTGAGCTTCACCTCCTCCATCTCTTTTTCTGTCAGAACATTCATAAGACTTATGTCCGATATTTCCACAGACAAAACATTTTATCTCACTACCTCTGCCTCTTCCTCTTCCTTTGGCTCGTGGAAAAGTACTTCTGTCAGCAGATTGTCTTCCCTGTGAACTTCCTCCTCTTTCTGGGCAAGTATGAGGTTTCTTTTCTTCCTCCTTAGGATTTTGTACTCTGTCTTGGGCAATTGCTTTGCCTCTACTCTGACTTCTACCTCTGCCTCTTTGATTTTGTTTTCGGGCCAATTTCTCTTCAACCTTTAGAGCAATCTAATAAGCATCTTCCACATTTCTAATCATCATTATGTTCATCTCTTTCTGAATGTCATATCTCAGACCATTCATGTACTTGGTGACCTTTTCATCATCACTCTCACAATGACCTGCTCTGATGTTTATCCTGTAGAACTCTTCAGTGTATTCTTTCACTGTCATTCCTTTCTGTCTCAAATTCTGCATTCTTCCAAACAGATTAATTTGGTAATCTCTGGGTATAAACTTGGCTTTAATTTTTGTGACCATTCTATCCCATTTTTTTATTCTTTGCTTGCCTTTGCAATGCCTGTCAGCCTGCAGTTCATCCCACCACAGTGCTGCATGCCTTTAAAGTCTAGTGACGACATGTTTGACTTTCTTATCTTCCTCAATATCTTCATAATCGAAGTACTTGTCCAGAGCTCTAAACCAATCTAGCAGCTCCTCAACATCTAAGTTTCCTTCATACATCGGAATGTCCATCTTTTCCTTGGCTCCTATTCTTGCAGCATCTTTGGCTACAAATACTTCTTCAGATCCGACCTCATTTTCGCTTTCGGCTTCACTGACATCTCCAGCATCAACTGTCCGTCTCTGTGTTGTCTCCATAACATATAATCAAGCACGGATTTCTCTCAATTCCCTTTCCATAGCTGGATCGGGCATTGGTCTATCTTGACGTCTTCTGGGTGACATTGTTTCAAATCTGTTCCACACAGAATTCAAATCACAACTTGCCTTCTGTCCTATCCTGCTTACAAAAAATAGTGGTTGTTCGATCTAATACCACGTGACGTAACACCCCTACATTGACAGGTTCTGATCGACCTCTCAGTCTAAGGATCATTCTTAATATCCCTTTGAGTCTGATTGACTGCTTGATTCCCCATGAGAATCTTTCACACACAAGTGTTTATCCACATGTCCTTCTTAGAAGTTACGCCTATGTGAATAATCCCTAAGGCCAACTCTTACCCACGTGACCAGCTGATGTGACCACAATATTCACCCCAAAGTACTTTGGGTTTCGCAACTTCACGATCACTGATGTGAGTCCCTCTGACTCATCAATACCCGAAACCTCGAAAGGCTAGCGGGTCCTTTGACTCCTCCCTTGACTTTACTTAATGTGACCTTTGTCTAAAACCTAGGGTCTAAATACTTCAGCACTTCAGAATTTCTCTTATCGACGATTTGCAATGCAACAATACCTTTCACCGATAACCGAAATAATGATGGTTCCTCGTCACGATCAATGGCTCTAAGCTTCCCGTGACCTGACGGTCTTGATTCTATCGGGACTCCGCGGATTGGGAGTTCACACTCTCGACTTCGAGTCACAACATCTTCCACGCCCCGACTTCCAAAATGGAGAATTCAAGCACATGATCAACAACCCTCGTTGATCTGGATCCAATGACCACTATCCCTCCTAAGCTTACGAGTGTTGAAAGAAACTCTGCCTTAATATTCCCGCTGGTCTGCAAGATCCAATGGCCCATGAAACTTCACGATTTTCCCTCTGAGGATTTCGACTGTTCGTTCGGAATCCTCAAAGGATTTTGCCCAATTACCATGGGGTCTTCTTCTTCTGACTTAACTTCTGCGAAGGAGTTTCAGACTTCGTTCTTCCTTTGAATTCTCTCCATTCTCTATCCTTTCTGAGATTAAAATTTGTTATGGATTCAAGGCGTCAAAAGAATTCTTGCGTGCACTCCTTGCGGCATTCACAATAACCTCTGGTTATCCAACGCCTCCAACCTTATGCACTTCTCTGCAACAACAGTTCTTCAACCTTCCTCCTTGGTTGGTAAAGTCTAGGAGTCTCTCTAGCCTATGCACACCTTGCATGACTCTTGTGCTACACCTATACTTCTACTGGTATAAGAACAACAATAACCCTCCTCAGCTTTTCTGAGATAAAACTCAAAACTTCGTCAACGCACTCTTGAAAAAACTCACTGCACTCCTTGCGGGATTTCTCAGGAAGAGAAACAATTGAAACTTATAAATCTCTTCTCACGGACTTCATACATTCAAAATGAAATCAAGAGCATATGCACACAAGCATTGGAAACACATGCATAACAGAGAATATAAACAGACTGTAAACATACCATTTAAATATGTAAACAAAATGCATAAAAGAAAATACCATGAATTTGGATCAAAGCTACTTTATATCAATCCAAGTGCATCTGTACATGGGTTCAATAGCAACAACTATCATCTTATAGGATTCCTACAGTCTCTATTCTTCTAATCTCCTATTCTCTTGCTCTACAACTTACAATTGAGAATAATTGATTACAATACAATACCTACGAGGGATATTTCTAGAGTTTTCCCTCTTACAACTCTAGCTATCTAATCGGAATTAAAGCTACCTAATTTACATTAATTACAATTAAATGCCTCCATATCCGACAGATGAGAGCAAATCTCAAGATTTGTTTACAATCTCCAAAACATAAATGTAAATACATCCTTTCAGATATTTCAATAACGCTTTATCCTTGGAAATTCAAAATGTTCTCAAAACGTGCACTAGTGCAATTCTAGCTGTCCTTCACCTTTGCGCTTGCTTTGTTGACTCGCTTACGATGCTCCTGCATAAATCATGATGTGTTTACTGTGATGGTGTTGAACTGGATCTTTGGAAATATTGATGGCACTCTGATTTTCACACCAGAGGTTGGTTGGATGCTGCTCCTGGAATCCAATCTCTGAAAGGCTCTGTTGAAGACACAAGGATTCTTGACTTGCATTAATAGTTGCTTGATACTCTGCTTCTATTGAATAAAGAAAAATAGCTTAATGTTTCTTATATTTCCAAGTGACAGGTCCTGAACTAAGGATGAAAACATAACCTACAGTAAAATTTCAATCATCAGGTTTGCCGACCCAATATGAATCAATGAAACCAACCAATAAAGGCGTCCCCCCTAATTTATAATGTATCCTGAACTAAAATGTACTCTGAACATACTGGAGTATCCTTTTAGTTTCTTTCTAATGGATTTCATAGGGTGTTTGCATATACCAAGCAACAAGACCAACATCAAAGGAAATATCAAGATGGGTATGAGTCAAGTATAAGAGGCTACCAACTAATTAATGGTACAAAGTGGAATCAACTTCGAGAGAATTACAGGTGGAAAAAAGTTCGACTCTAGACTATAAGGGAGAATGGGGATGGTCTAGAGTCTTCCATGTGAAAGCGACAAAGAAGGTCACAAGCATACTTAGAATGGGAAATAAATATTCCTTCCTTGGTTTGCAAAACTTGGAGGACAAGGAAATAGTGAAAAAATCTAGAGTCTGTCATATCAAATTTCTTCTTAAGGTTGGTTTTCACATGGTTTAAAAGTTTTGGGTCACTACCAGTGAGGATAAGGTCATCAAAATACATAACAAGGATTATGATATGGCTTCCTAATTTCTTGGTATATACATTAAGGTCAGAATGAAAACTAGAAAGCCGATATCAAGAAGAAACATGTCCATTTTGGAATACCAAGATTGATGAGCTTTCTTAAGACCATAAAGAGATTTCTTAAGGTGGAAAACAAGGCTGGAGTCATTCTGGACATAACCATAAGGTTGTTCCATGTAGATTTATTCTCACAAATCCCCATGCAAGAAGTTGGATTTGACATCCATCTGTTGGACCTTTCATTTGTGTGAGGTTGCAAGGGCTATAACAAGGTAGATGGAATTCATTTTGGCTATAGGGGAAAAGGTTTCATTATATTCGATTCCTTCAACTTGGGAAATCACTTTGGAAACTAACCGAGCCTTGTGTCTTTCAATGATTCCATATGATGCATAATTAGTTCTATAGACCCATTTTCACATGACATGTTTTCTTCCTTTCAGAAGAGGTACAAGATGCCAAGCATCATTCTCCATTAAAGAGAGATACTCTTCATTCATTATTGTATCCCAATCTGGATGACCTAAATCTTCTGCAAATGTCTCTGGATCATGAGTATCTGAAAATTGAGAAAAAAAGAGAAGAAGCTCACTGGAACTATGAATGTGTCTGATGTTGATTTGAAGGATCACTGGAAAGATCACCAATTGTTTCTCGTGTTGAACAAACCCATTTAGGAAGCGATAGTGCTAGTGTAGGTTCAGGTTCAATGGATTCATCTAGAGGAAGGTGAGAAGGTGGAGGTAGATTTTCATCCTCACTATCATCATATGAAGAAGAAGAAACCAAAATAAGAACAAAATAAGGCACAAACACCAAAGATGACTCGCATGCCAAAGAAGGCACAAACGCCGAATTAGGCTTGTAGGCCAAGATATTTTCATCAAATTTAACATCTCTTCCAATAATAATTTCATTACAATGAGGTTGAAGAAGTCTATAACATTTGACATCTTTATAATAACCAATAAATATACACTTCTCACTTTTAGGCTACAATGCTTTCCTTTTCTCATCAGAAATGTGAGTCCATGCTACACTGCCAAATACATGGAAGTGACTTACATCTGGGTTAAGTTTATTCCATGCTTCTTCTGGTGTTATTCTTTTAAGATCCTTTGTGGGAGTGTAATTTACTATATAATTTGCACAATTAATGGCTTCCACCCAATACTTTAGACTTAATCCCTTAGATTGGATCATACAATTAGCCATTTCTTTTAATGTGCAGTGCCTTCTCTCAACAACACCTTTTTTACCTGGTGTATATGGAACCATGTGTTTCATTTGGATGCCTTGTGCAATGAAATAACTTGTAAATTGATTTTTCACATATTCACATCCATTATCTGTTCTTAAACTTTGAAGTTGATGTCTAGATTGCTTCTCTACAAGGGCCTTGTATGCCAAGAACTTATCAAAAAATTCTCTCTTAATTTTTAAGAAGTAAACTTAAGTGGATCTAGAAAAGTCATCAATGAAAGTTAAGAAACAATTGCACCTAGAGAAAGAAGGAGAAGAAAGTGGACCACACAAGTCACTATGAACAAGCTGCAAAGAGGTCGAGGCATACAAAGAGGAACGTTTGTTAAAACTGTCCCGATGATGTTTGTTGAAAACACAACTGAAATAAACACCATATCTGCATGCAACAAGAGGAAGATAAATCACCATCCATTAATTACATAGTTGTTGCAGTGTGTGATAGTTTAGATGACCAAACCACTCATGCCAAATTTTGCTCAAGTCATCACTATGAGCGACAAAAAATGATGGAAAATATGATGACCCAAAGTTGTCAAACTTGTACAACCTGTTAATATCATCAACAATTCCAGTTGCAAGAACATGCTAAGGATATTTTAGATCCTTGATTACAACTTGGTGAGGTGAAAAATCTACGATTTTACCTTCACCTGAATCAATTATTAGATATACTAATAGAAGGTTTCAAGAAAGACTTGGAACATAGAATACAACATTAAAATGACCATTATCTACTTGAACTATTCTAGACCCTACAACACTAAGAGATCTATCATCACCAACAAATATTTTCTTGGTGCTAAATGTTGGAAGGTTTACAGTTGGGATTAAGCTTGTCATTGATGGAAAGAACAACGATGGAAAAGATCAGCATGATCAGCAGCGCAGTAATAATGGAAGAGGAGGAGGAACAGTGAACGTTGGATCTTATTCAGAATCCCCGATGACCGTCAGATCTGTTCATAGACAAGAAGAACGCACAGAAGAGGAGGACAGATTTCAAGCGTCAGATCTAAGCATAAGTTCCAACCATCATTGGATAAGGAAGAACCTGCACATTCTTTAAAGTGCAAGATCAAAGAGGTGGTCCAAATCCATTTCAGAGTTTTGGCTATCGGGATTTCAGATACCGGAAGTTGGACTGTCGAAACACTTTGCAACAAGAATGCCGAAATCACGATATGCGAAATCATGATATGATCTGAGGCATTGAATCAAGATCAGATCTGGACCGTCGAATCATAGGACAAGTGGCAAGCAATTGGAATTTCCCAGGTCGGGAAATTCAAAGGAAAGAGGCTCAAACTCGTGATATGCGAATTCACGAAAAGATATTGACCGTCAATTCACCAAGAACGTGAACCGTCGATCTAAGCTCCATGTCGGAGCTTTGCCTATCGCAACTTGGAGTGACAAGAACCTCCATCACAGGAATCACGAGATGCGAATTCATGATAAGATCTGGACCGTCAATTCACCAAGAACATGGATCGTCGATCTGAGCTCCATCTCGGAGCTTCGCTTATCGCGACTTGGAGTGACGAGAACCTCCATCACTGGAACAACAAGATGCGAGATCGCAAAAAACATCTAGACCGTTGATTCATCGAGATCATGGACCATCGATCAAGGTCGATGAAGATCATGAGTTCGCAACGCCTTTTAGCGCAGCCTATGGTCACTGCGTGTGGTCACGTGGAGGAAGGACCTAGTGCATATGAGCTCTGCCTCGGAATTTCGGGGATCATGTTTGGGAGTGTCGAGACACTGGATCATACGAATGCCAAAATACCGAAAAGGTGATTTTTCGGTGTAACCGGTGGTCACCACCTATGGTCGCGTAGAGGAGGGAGCTAGAGAAGCCAAGTTCCTTTTCAGAGCTCGTGACATGGAGACTAAAGATGTCTCATCGCAGAATCTTCGAATTGCGAAAGTGGGAAACGGGTAAATAATGACAATACCCTTCATAGTTAATCTAACGATGGAGGTGAACATGAGCATGATCGGAGGGCTAATGTTGATCCTCACAGTGTAACTGCTAGAAACCATTGATGGTTTCTACCAGAAGATGCGAAGAGACTTCTGTGTGATTTCCATAGGAGCTGAAGAGTTACAAGGAATCTACCAGTGGAATGAAGACGATTCGTGGAGGAAATTGACAGCTGGATGAGGGTTGGAGCTCGTAACTGAAATAGAAAGGATAAGCTCGACTATGCCATAGAAGACGAAGAGTATCAACTGCCAAAGAGGCTGAGGAATCTCATCATAACACCCAGTGATGCTGAACGCATGGGAAAACCACCAGAGAAGCTGAAGAGTTGCAATGATCAGGCAGAGAACTCGAGAGGTGGAGGATATCGGTGCGGTGTGAGGATGCAGAGGATTGTGCGCATTGCATGCACAAGATGCACAGAAGATATAAGTACACGGTACAGAGAAGAGATGCGATGGTTGTTGCTGTTGGAGTTGTTGTGGTTGTTGTTGTTGAAGGTGATTCATGCGTGAAGAAGGAGGAGAGTGCAGCAGCTGAATTTCACAGAAGAGGAATTGTGCAGTGAATGGACATGGTGCACAAAGAATAAAAAGCAGAAGAACAGACAGTGCAAGTCATGTATGCAGGAAGGCAGTGAGGCAGACAGAGCAACGAAATGCAACAGAACAGTGATGAGTCTGGTAAGCCACTGTTGAACATTATATCACTGTAATAAGTTTCAGTAGCAAATATTTATAATCCAGGGTGGTAGGGAGGTGCTAGGGAGGACTGTTGTCCTTAGAGGTTCAAGTGGGTGCTTGAACACAGGGAGTTGTAGCTTCCATCTGGTTGCAGACAGAGAAACCAGGGTGGCATGGTGGTGCAAGGGAGAACTCTTGTTCTCTGTTATACAGGTTGGTGCCTGTATGATTGGAAGTTGGTACTTCCATCTATTTGGTGCTAGAGAAACCAGGGAGTTGGTGCTTCCTTCTAGTTGGTGCTAGAGAAACCAGGGAGTTGGTGCTTCCTTCTAGTTGGTGCTAGAGAA